>JAWWLR010000092.1:14476017-14489569 GCA_035041075.1 Acraspis erinacei | reverse complement strand
GATATAAGATGAATAGAAAAAAATCACCATCCTTAGAAAAGGCTTTCTACTTTGTCCTCTCTTTCTATTCCCTATTACACCTGTGGTGGTCGTAGCTAGCGGTCCAGTATTATATGTCAATGATGCTACCTTCTCTCTTTTTCCTTTCACTATCCCTAATTGCTTAAAATATTCAAGGAAATGGTTGAGACCTTTACCGGTAAACGTATTAAAACTCTTCAGATGGATCATGAGACAGAGTGTTGTAACTGTCAATCCAGTCAACAACTTGAAGAAAAAAGGAATAATAAGGAGGCTCAGTGATCCTTAAACCCCGCAACAGTACGGATTAGCCGAGAGAAAGAATCGCACCTTAAATTAGATGACACGATGTATACAATAGCAAGCTGAAATGCCACAAGTTTTCTGGGGCGAAGCAGTAAACACTGCAAGCTATGTCAGGAATAGTTGTCCAAAAAAAGCGCTAAAAGGTGAAACTTCTCATCAAATTTTCCATGCTAGGTTACTCAGGAGAATCGAACGTTAACCGCCTTTGGAACCCAGTACTGGGAAAAATAATTCTTAGCCGAGACGTTCGATTTTTGAAGGAAATGTGCTATAAAGATAAATATACCTACATTTTGGAAAATGAGGAGGAAAAAGAAAAGAGGTTACCGTTGCCTACAAATGTCGAACACATCTCTGACTCACAAGTCGAATCTGATAAAGAGGAGGATTTTCTATGCTCACCAGACGAAAGAGCTCAACCTCATCCTTAATTGAAAGATTAAAAAAAGGGCCAGTTCGTCGCAGGTTTCTGAGGAGCGGATCAGAAGTTCGACCTAGGAAATTGTTCAGCATGGTTCTAGATAGCGAAGAAGAATCCATAAGTGATTCAAATAGCATTGCAGATGATGTTTCGGAATATCTGAACGTGCAAATCGAATTGAGCATCCAATTACCTTGAAGGAAGCTCAAAGTTCAGAAGATGCTAAAACCAGGGAAGCCGCTTCAGAAGATGAACTGTTTGCACAACTGAAAAATGAAATATGGAAAATCGCCAACAAACCTAGAAATCGAAAAGTGTTTGGAAATCAAAACATATTCAACAAGAAGGACAATGCAAGATTGAAAAATGGAAATAATAAAGTGAGGCTCGTCGCCAAAGGATATTCGCAGAGACCAGGAGAAGATTTCTTTGAAATATACATACTCACCAGTGGCAGGAGTTACTTCAATAAGACTTCTTGCTGCCTTTTCAGCTTAACTGTATCTCAAAATTCACCAGATCGATCTCGACACAGCATGTTTAAATGGTAAATTAAACGAAAATAAATGTAGGCATATTCCGCAAAGTATAAGAAATTTGATTGACAAAGTATTGTCTGGAGAATCTATCGGATCGAGTAGGCAGGTGATTCAAGACAAGAAAGTGATCAAAACTTCTCAAGAGTGGAGGGACAAACTTCAAGAAGATGTTAACAACGTTTGTTTATCATAAGGGTTTTATATTGACTCAAGCAGTCAGGCGTTGAATGGTATCGTCGATTAGTAGCTGAATTAAGACGACTCGGCTTACAGCAACTTGATCAAGATCGTTGCATTTTCATGCCAAGAAAGCAAGATGACGTAATGCTTCTAATGACTTACGTTGACGATCTGCTGATTGCATCTGCAAATCAAAACTGGATAAACCTAATTGAATCGTTATTAGCAACTATTTTTTTCCGAGAAAATTTTCGAAAGGTTTTCCATGCGAAATTTTAAGCCAGCCGTCACCCCAATTGAACCGAATTACATTCTTAACAAATCAGAAGAAATTGACGAAAAAGAAATACATGACCTTGTCGGAATCGGCAAAGGAAGCCATGCATCTCCGCAGTATTTGATATCAAATTATTGAATCTCAAGAATGTACTACTATTTAGAATGACAACCAAAGTGCCCCAAAACTGATTCAAAGTCGTGCTTATCAATCCAGAACTAAGCACATCGATGTTCGAAATCATTTTTTCAGGGATATGTACGAGTAGGGATGCATTACAATAAAATATATGTATCAACCAATGTCATGCCAGCGGATCTCCTAACCTAAAGACTTACGTCACCGAAGATTACTAATGTTCTAGAGCATTTTCTTTGATTGCTAATTGTTTCTCGAAATCATCGTGACAATTCATTTTGAGAGGAGGTGTTTTCATTTACAAATTACTTGTTAGCATAGAGGTTAGGGGAATCTACGAAAATAATTACGGCATTGTATAATTATTTTCTACGGCGTGTCATGTAAATTCTACGTAACAATATCCACTTATACCTTTAACAATATATGGAATCAAGCTATCAGGAAAATTCGACCATGACTTGATTTTCTGCGACATAAATCTATTTATATCAACAAGACCTAGTGTATATCGCATAGGTAGGGATTTTAGACGTGTAGATCAAACAGCATTCAATGAGGCAGCTAGTCAGGCGAACTGGGCCAATGTATTAAATCTCTCTTCATTAGACGAGAAAGTTGACCGATATTCTCAAATAACATTAAGCCTTCTTAATAGATTCTGACCGCTACGTCGCTTTAGAATAGCTAGACCCATGCCGCCCTGGTTCACCGACTCTGCAAAGAAAATTGCTCGGGCCAAGGACAGAGCTCGTTCCAAATGGCGCACTTTAAAACTGTCATTGATAGAGATAAATGTGTGCTCCTTCGTCACCACGCAACAGGCTCACTTCGGTGAGAAAAAAGAGGGTATCTGTCTAGCATTTCAGATAGGCCCTCTTCTAAACACATGTGGGAAAAGGTAAACCTGGCTGGTGTCTGGTCAGGACAAAGACAGTTCTTTTTGGGAGATCTTTCTATGGATCCCAGTAGCATTAACTGCTACCAACTAGATACTATACCGTCAGCGGTAGCATCAGAGACACTAATCCGCCACCTTCAATCATGTGCTAGCAACAGTTTACCTGACTCACAGAATACTTTCATATTCAAGGAAATTGACCTTGGTCAATTGTATCAGGCCCTGAGATCATTTACTTCGATAGCTACGGGATCAGATGGCATTAATCATTCCGCAGTTTATCTTTGTGTACCCTCGTGCCTTCCTGCATCATTAAACATCATGTATACCTCGTTAAAGCAGGGAAAGTTTCCCTTGGCATGGAGATCAGGTATTGTTCGTCCTCTTCCTAAATGCGATAAGCCGAAAACATTTAGCGACTTGCGTCCAATAACTATTCTGCCTTACCTTTCGAAGGTATTAGAGAATATCTGTCTGCAGCAGTTGACACCCTTCATTGACAAAAATAAAGTATTACCTCCAAATCAATCGGGGTTTAGGAAGGGTTTTTCTTCTGCAACAACTCTTCTTCACGTTTCGGATGAGATAGGTAGATCCTTGGACTGTTCGGAGGTAACCCTGCTGGCTTTGCTGGACTTATCACGGGCTTTCGAGACCCTTGATCATGTGTTGCTTTTGAAAAAATTAGAATCCATAGGAGTAAGGGAGACATCAATTTCCTGGTTCACAGAATTTCTCTCTAATAGAAGTCAGCGAGTCGCACTATCAAGCTCTCAGTCTGCACTCATGTCCGCACGCAGAGCAGTTAATAGGGGAGTTCCCCAGGGGGCGGTCAGTAGCCCTACCCTGTTTTCTATCTACACAAACGACCTTCCTGACTCCGTGATGGAATTTGTACGCAGGTTAGAAGCGATCTCAAAGGGCAGAATTAAAATAACTATACACATGTATGCAGATGACAGACAGCTGTACATCCGTTGTAAGCGAGAAGATATTAATGAGGGAGCAGCCATTTTAAACGCGGTCTTAGACCATATCGCCGGCTGGGCGGAAGATCGTGCGCTTGTTATTAATCCGACAAAATCTGTAATTTTACCAATAGGTAGGTTAGATTGCGACCTTCTTCCTAATTTCACAATAAATGCTACTCAACTCCCCATTGTCTCGCAGTCAAAAAATCTTGGACTTATCATGCAGTCGAATTGGGGCTTTGAAGAGCAAGTATCTAAGAAAGTCAATGCCGCATATATACGCCTACGAAAATTGTTTCCATTTCGTCGCGCTCTCCCTACTAGTACTAAGCTCCTATTGTGCGAATCGCTAATCTTGTCTCTTTTTGATTATGCATCCACGAGCTTTGGGCCTTTCCTAAATACGCCGCTAAAGGCGAAAATTCAGAGAGTGCAGAACTCCTGCTTAAGATTCGCATTCGGCATAAGAAAATTTGACCACATTACCCCTGCTTTTAGAAAATCTGGTTGGCTGAAAATGGACAAACGTTGGAGATATATTATTATTATAAAATAAATAAATTGAATAAGATAAATCAAATAAAAAAATAAGTAAAAAAAAATAAAATAGAATAGAATAAATAAAATTGAATAGAAAAAATAAAATTGAATAAAATAAATCAAATAAGTAAAATAAATCAAATTGAATAAAATAAATTAAATTTAAAAAATTAATAAATAAATCGAATAAAATAAGTAAAATAAATAAAATAGAATAAAACAAATAAAATTGAATAAAATAAAAAAAATTGTATAAAATAAATAAATTGAATAAAATAAGTAAAATAAATAAAATTGAATAGAATAAATAAAATTGAATGAAATAAATAAAATATGTAAAATAAAATTAAATATAATAAGTCAAAAAATAAAATGGAATAAAATAAGTAAAATAAATAAAATTAAATGACATAAATAAAATAAGTCAAACAAGTAAAAAAAATAAAATGGAATAAAATAAATACATTGAATGAAATAAATAAAATTGAATAGAATAAATAAAGTTGAATAAAATAAATGAAATTGAATATAATAAGTAAAATAAATAAAATTGAATACAATAAGTAAAATAAATAAAATTGAATAAAATAAATCAAATACACATTTTAAACTATTTAAAACTATTTTAAATATGGTTTATTTTTTAATTGTGTTTTTAAGCTAAAAAACATTTTATCTTAAGTGATTTATAACAAAGCTAAGCATTAATATGAAATTCAATATAATAAAAATCTGTAATTATTTATTTTCAGTATAAGATATAAAAATAATAACTATAATAGCATTTCAAGGAAACTATTTTACTTACAAAATTTTGTTAAAAAAATATATCATGCTTTTTTATTAGTCTATTTTGTAAATAGTTGTTAAATTTACAATAAAAAAAATTTGTAGTAATTCAACGTCGTATACAGAAAATATTCGTATTTAATAAAATAACATAGATTTAACAATTAAATTCTTTACAGTTTTTTAAATTCTTTCTAATTCTTTGAATCCTTTTAACTTTCTTTAAATCCTCGGGATGTATTGAATTTTTTTTATTTCCGGAAATCCAAAAAAATCGGAAAGTTTCTGGATTCCTTTTATATTTAAGATCAATACAACTTCCTGAATTCCTTGGATTCTATCAATTTCTGGAATTCTCTGGAATCGTGAAATTCTCTAAATTCTTTAAATTATTTGAATTTCTTAAATTCCCTTAAATTCCATGAGGGCCTTTTTAAATTCATCAAATTGAGAGATTTCTCTGAATTACAAATAATTTCTGGAATTCCTTAAATTTTTTCTCCATTTCCCTCCATTCTTAGCATTTTTTGAAGTCCTTGAAATTCAAGAAAACTTTTGCAATTTTTTTAACTTTCTTTAAAACCTTTGAATTTGTTTGAATTCTCTCTATTATTTAAATTCCTTAAATTTCTGGAATTCCTTGCATCATTTGAATTTCTGACATTCTATTAATTCCTTGAATTATATTAGTTGCTTGCATTTTTGATATTACTATAATTCTGGGAATTCTTAGAATTTTATTAATTTCGCAAATTCTCGAAATTCCTGAAATATTTTGAATTCCGTGAATACTAGAAATTCCTTGCGTTATTCGATTTTTTTTTAAATTCGATGAATTCGGCGAATTAATTTTTCTTTGAAAAATTCCTTGAATTTCTTAAATTCTCTGAATTTCCGAAATTATCTGAAAATATATTAAATTTTCTGAACTTATTGAATGCTTCCTCAAATCTTCTAAATTCCTTGGATTTGTTTAAATCCTCGAATTTTCAGAATTTCTTGAATATTTTTAATTCCATGAATTCTTGAAATTTCTTGAATAACACGAATTCCTTGAATTGATATAATTCCCTGAATTAATAGAATTCCTTGAATTTTCTGATTATATTGCATGCTCTGACTTCATTGACTTATCCGAATTCCTTGAATTTAGTGAATTTATTGAGTTCTCTGAATTACCCGAATTCTCTTAACTAATGTAATTCCTAGAATTGTCTAAATTCCTTGAATTCTCTGAATTCTTTGAATTTTCTTTATGTCTTAAATTATCGTAATTCCTTGAATATTTTGAATTCCTTAAATTTTTTAAGTTCCTTCAATTGTCCGAATTTAATTAATTTTTTTAATTCCTTGAATTGTTCATCTTCCTTGAATTTTCAGACTTTTTTACATTTTCTGAATTACTTGAATATTTTTAATTTTAAGAATTCTTAAAATTCTTTGAATGTTTAGAATTCCTTGAATTTATTTAAGTCCTTTGAATTGTTTTAGTTCCTTGAATTGTCAAATTCTTTAAGTTTTTTAAATTCCTTGAATTTCCAGAATTCCTTAAATTTTCTGAATTAATTGAATTCCTTGCATTAATTAAATTCCTTGAATATTCAGAATTTATTGAATTTTCGGTATTTATTGAATTCTCTTAATTAATAGAAATCCCAGAATTTTCCGAATTCCTTGAATTTCCAGAATTCCTTAAATTTTCTGAATGCCTTGAATATTTTTAATTACGCCAATTCCTGAAATTCCCTGAATTGCCAGAGCTCCTTGAATCAATTGAATTTTATGAATTGATTGAATTCCTTAAATTTTCTGAATTTCTTGAGTTACATTAATTTCTTAATTATTTAGAAATCCTTGCATTTTTTAATTGCTTTAATTCTGGGAATTCGGACGATTCTCTGAATTTCTTGAATTCTCTCAACTATTAAATTCTTCTTCCTATTGCATTATCCTAATTCCTTAATTTATCTGAATCCCTTGAATATTTGGAATTCCTCGAATGTTCTAAATTCCTTGAATTTTCTAGTTCCATGAATTCTCAAAATTTTTAAAATTTTCAGAATTATTTAAATTTTCGGAATTCCTTGAGTATTTTTAATTCCATGATTTTTTTTAATTTCTTGAACTGCCCTAATTTCATGAATTAATTGAATATTCTGAATTTATTGAATTTTATGATATAATTCAATTGAATTCTCTGAATTCATTGACCTATCTGAATTCCTTAAGTTTTGTGAATTCCTTAAATTATCTTTAATTCCTTGAATACTTGGAATTCCTCGAATGTTATAAATTCCTTGAATTTGTTTCATTGAACTGAATTTGTTTAATTCTATGAATTTCGAAATTTCCTTAATTTTTCTTAATTACTTGAATATTTTTAATTGCATGAATTCTTTAAATTCCTTGAATTATAAGAATTCCTTGAATTACAAGAAGTCTATGAATTGATAGAATTCCTTCAATTAATTCAATTCCTTGAACTTCATTAATTTTTGTTTCATTCTGTGAATTTTAAAAATTTCTTGAAAATTTTTATTCCATGAATTCGCGAAATTCCTTGAATTACAAGAATTCTATGAAATATTGTATTCTTTTAATTAATAAAATTTATGAATTTTTATGATTTACTGAATTCTCGGAATTCCTCGAGTTTTCTGAATTCCTTGAATGTTCTTAATTCCTTAAATTAACTTTTAATTTCTTTAATATTTGGAATTCCTGGAATTGTCCCTATTCTTTGAATTTTCAGAATTCTTTAAATTTGTTGTATTCCTTGAATATTTTTAATTCTGTGAATTATTAAAATTCCTTAAATTACAATAATTCCTCAAATTGATTGAATTCCTTGAATTTATTGCATTTTTGGAATTTTTTGATTTCTCTGAATTCCTTGAGTTTCGTGAATTCCTCGAGTTCTGCGAATTTTCAGAAGTGATTCAATTTTTTTTTCAATTCTGGTAAGTTAATTTTTTTATTAATTAATTTCTACAGATTTAAGATGAGAAATAATTTGTTTTTCTAGATAAGTTGATGAAAATGGTCAATTTGTTAGCTTAGATTATTTATAGCGAAGAAAAGTGATAAATATTAACAATTTTCTGAAACTTAATAAGTGTGGAAAACTACGCTGACACATAATGAATCGCAAAGAATTTTTCTTAAAGAAAAGTAGAAAACATTATTACAAATGTTCTTAAATTACCTTATTTATCATTTTTTTTTTACGAAAATTGGCTAAAAAATAAAAATTCGCTTCTTGTGTTTCTGAGGAATTTAATTAGGATATTAAAGTAAATTTTTTTAATATGAAATTCAATATAATAAAAATTTGTAATTATTTATTGTCTGCATAAGGTACAAAAATAATAACTATAATAGCAGTTCAAGGCAACTATTTTACGTAGAACAATTTGTCTAAAAATATATCATGCTCTTTTATTATTCTATTTCGTAAATAATTTTTTAAATTACAACAAAACAATTTTTAGTAATTCAACGTCGTATACAGAAAATATTCGTAATTAATAAAATAACATAGATTTAACAATTATTAACGTGTAGTAACATTTGCGGCGTTAATTGTAGAAAACATTTTTTAATTCTCTCTGGTTTAGTATATTGTTAGAAATTCACATGTAATTCCTTTAAATGCTTTAGAGTTTTTAAGTTCCTTTTAATCTTATGAATTCTCTTAAATTGCTTTAAATCCTCGGAAGTCCTTGAATTCTTTTAATTTCCGGCATTCCAAATAATCTTGAAATAAATTAATAAAACTTTCTGAATTCCTTGAATTCTATTAATTTCTAGAATTCCCTTCAATCCTGCAATTCTTTGAATTTCTTATATCAACTGAATTTCTTGAATTCCCTCAAATTCCATGAGCCTTTTAAATTCATTAAATTGACATATTTGTCTGAATTACAAATAATTTCGGGTATCATCTAAATTGCTTCAATTTGTGGAATTCCTTAAATTTACTGAATTCATTGAATCATTTATATTCCTGAAATTTTATTAAGTCCTTAATTATTTCGAAATCCTTGCATTTTTTTATTACTCTAATTCTGGGAAATCCTAGAGTTTTCTGAACTGATTGAATTCTCTGAACTTATTGAATACTTCTTCTCATTGCATTATTCTAATTCTTTAATTTATCTTAATCCCTTGAATATTTTGAATTCCTCGAATTTTCTAAATTCCTTGAATTTTCTAAGTTCCTTGCATTTTTTAATTCCTTGAATTGTCTAAGTTCCTTGAATTTTTTTAATTCCGTGAATTGTCTAAGTTCCTTGAATTTTTTCAATTCCTTGAATTGTCTAACTTTCTTGAATTGTCCCACTTTCCTGAATTTTTAGAATTCTTTGAATATTTTTAATTCCAGGAATTCTTGAAATTCCTTGAATGTTCCAAATTTCTTAAATTCATTCAATTTTCTGAATTGATTGAATTCTCTGAATTCATTGAGTTGCCTTAATTCCTTGAGTTTTTTATGAATTTCTCGGGTTCTCCGAATTCCTTAAAGTTTCTTAATTCCTTAAATTATTTTTAATTTCTTGAATATTTTGAACTCCTTGAAATTTTTAATTCCTTGAATTGTCCAAATTTCCTGAATTTTTTAAATTCCTTGAGTTTTCAGAATTCCTTACATTTTCTGAATCCCTTCAATATTTTAAATTCCACGAATTCTTGAAATTCCTTGTATTATAAAAATTCCTCGAATCACAAGAATTCTATGAACTGATTGAATTCCTTGAATTTTTTGAATTTTTTAATATCGTTAATTTTTTGCAGAGATTGAATTCTCTGAATTCAATAATTTGTCTGAATTCCTTGTATTCTCTGCAGTTCTTGAATGTTCTTAATTCCTTAAATTATCTTTAATTTCTTGAATATTTGCAATTCCTGTAATTTTTTTAATTCCTTGATTCTCCCTATTCTTGGAATTTTCAGAATTCTTTAAATTTTCTGTATTCCTTGAATATTTTTATTTCTGTAAATTCTTTAAATTCCTTGAATTATAAGAATTCCTTAAATTGATTGAATTCCTGGAATTTACTGAATTTATTGAATTCTCGGAATTCCTGGAATATTCTTAATTCCGTACGTTATGTTTAATTCCTGGAATATTTGGAATTTTTAAAATTCATTTTACTGCACAGATTCCTTGGATTGTCCCTATTACTTGAATTTTCAGAATTCCTTAAATTATCTTTAATTCTGAGAATTCTTTGAATTAGAAAAATTCCTTGAATTTTCTGAATTTATTGTATTCTCTGAATTACTTGAGTTATCTGAATTCTCTGAATTCTCTTAATTAATCGAATGCCTATAATTCTCTAAATTCCTTGACATTTTGTAATCCCTTAAATGATCGTAATTCCTGGAATATTTTTAATTCTCTACATTTCTAAATTTCTTGAAATTCTTGGAATTGCCTAAATTCCTCGAATTAATTGAATTTTCTAAATTTATTGAATTTTTTACGTTCTCTGAATTTCTTGAGTTCTCGTAATTCCTTGAATTCTCTGAATTTATTGAATTCTTTGAGTTGTCTGAATTCATTGAGTATTACGAATTTATTGAGTTCTCTCCATTACTTACTGTTGTTCTATGAATTCCTTTAATTATCTCAATTATTTAAATTTATTAAATTCCTTCAATATTTCGAATTCCGTAAATTCTTGAAATTTCTTGAATTGTCCGAATTTCGTGAATGAATTGAATTTTATGATATTATTGAATTCCAGGAATTGATTAAATTCTCTGAATTCATTGAGATAATTCCTTAAATTATCTTTAATTTCGGAAATTCCTTGAATTATAAGAATTACTTGAATTACAAGAATCCTAAGAATCGATAGAATTCCTTTAATTAAATAAATTTCCTTAATTCTGTGAATTTTCAGAATTCCTTCAGTTTTCTGAATTCCTTGAATATTTTTTTATTGAATGAATTCGTGAAATTCCTTGAATTTCAAGAATTTTATGAATTGATTGAATTCCTTGATGTAATGAAATTGCTTGAATTTTCTGAATTTTTTTAATTTACTGAATTCTCTGAATTCCGCGAGTTTTCTGAATTCCTTAAATTATCTTTTAATTTCTTGAATATTTGGAATTCCTTGAAGTTTTTTAATTCGTGGAAATGTCCCCATTCTTTGAATTTTTATAATTCTTTAAATTTTCTGTATTCCTTGAATATTTTTATTTCTGTGAATTCTTAAAATTCCTTGAATTACAAGAATTCCTTAAATTGATTGAATACCTTGAATTTATTAAATTTTCGGAATTGATTGAATTCTCTGAATTCCCTGAAATTCGTGAATTCCTCGAGTTCAGCGAATTTTTTGAAGTGATTGAATTCTCTGAATTCATTGAGTTTTGCGAATTCGCTAAGTTCTCGGAATTCCTTGAATTCTCTTGATTAACCGAATTCCTAGAATTCTCTGAATTCATTGAATATTCTCAATTCCTTCAATTATCTTTAACTCCTTGAATTTTGGAATTCCTTGAATTTTTTAAATTCTTTTTATTATCCAGACTCCTTGAATTGTCTCTATTCCTTGAGTTCTTTGAATTACTTACTGTGGTTCTCTGAATTCCTTTAATTGTTTTTATTCCTTAAATTTAATAAATTCCTTGAATATTTTCAATTCCGTGAATTCTTGACATTCCTTGAATTATCCGAATTTCTTTAATTCCCTATATTTCTCAAACTTCTTGAATTATTCGTCTCAACTCTTCTGAATTCTGGGAATGACTTAGAACTCTTTTGGATTCAGGAAATTCTCCAAATTCAGGAATTTTCAGAAATTTCAGGAATTTATTCAATTCAGGGAATTATAGGATTTCAAAGAATTCAGATAATTCAAAGAATTTAGTGGAATTGACATAATACCGGACATTCAAAGCAATTTCCAGGATTTCAAGGAATTTAAAATAGTTCAATAGAATTTAAAAGAGTTTAAAAATAATTCAACCAATTCAGAATTAACAAGAACTCAGAAAATTCTTAAAAATTTAAATGAATTCAATGTGAATTAAAAATAATTCTCAATAATATACTAAAACAGAAAGTATTAAATTGTCAAACCTGTTGGCTGTTTTAACATGGAGGTATCGATTTAAGTACCATTGAAGTAAGTGATCTTTAAATTTAATGTGCGACTAAATAAAACAAACATGTTTATGAGAAGATAACTATGAACATGTTTATCTCTCCCTCTCCCTCTCTCTCTCTCTCTCTCTTTCTCTCTTGGTAAACATGTTAATCCTTAACCTAATAAATTCATCAGAAATAATATTAAAACTTAACTAGTTAATTATTTGTAAAAGTTAACTAATTATTAAATTCTTTTGCGCATGTAAGTTTACGCAACAACAGCTTTTCCATTAGTCCTTTCATCTCTCTCATCCTCGTTAGCTTTCTGCATTGCAATTTCATATTCACTGTTTTTATTTCTGCCTCTCCAGCTCGTAAAACAAGTGTCTCCCTTCCCGAAATTTTCCCCGTCCTCCAAAGTTTCCGGCATCGGTTGATTCATCGTTTCCGGTAAATAAAGAGCCAAAAATCCGGAAACAAGGGCAATGCATCCAAAAACGGTAGGCGGCACTTTCGGATTAAAAGAATCCAACAACATGATCATCGGCGTAAGAGCTCCACTGAGCCTTGCACACATTGAACCAATCCCGAGAGCTGTGTTCCTGACAACAGTCGGAAACAACTCAGCTGTGTAATTGTAAATTATCGCGAACGATCCTGCAATGCAGGATTTTCCCAATAAACTGATGATCGTCACTGCCATTTTTTGATCTTCCGAAATTTGAGTTGCAGTTATGCAGCATATTCCACCGACCAACATGAAAGTGCTCAGCAAACTTCTCCTCCCTGTCCGATCCATCAAGCAAGTAGTGAAAACATAACTCGGGATTTCAACAAGTCCAGAACAAAACATCATCAAAAATGGATTTCCGTCCAAATTCTTCGCGTTCAGAGACAGTCCATAGTATGCTATCGAATTTGCAAACCAGTTCAGACAGACGTTCAATGTCTTCTTTCTGAGATTGGGTGTTTTGAAGAGATCCAATCCACCATGTGATTTGTCACTATCTGAAGAGGCTTTGCTTTTTGAGACGAGATAAGCCATATCCAGATGGTCTTCCGTTCCATTCATTTTCAATCCTTTCTTCACTATTGTCACTGCTTCTCGAACACGACCTTGTGCCCACAACCATCTGGGAGACTCGTCCATTAGCCACCAGTGACCAATCAATAAAGCACTGTGAAGACCATAAATTATCTGCAGCCACATTCGGTCTTTGATGACTGCTCCCCACGCTGCTACCAGCATAAACCCGGTTGCAAAAGCTGCTTGGAAAGATATTCCACAAATTGTTCTCTTTGATGGTCCAACGAGTTCCATTGTCAGAACAAAACCGGTGATGTATGCTCCAGCCGAACCAAAA
>JAWWLR010000092.1:14446179-14463944 GCA_035041075.1 Acraspis erinacei | reverse complement strand
TGATTTAGGTTCAAGGACAATTGCTGGCAAGCCGCAACACTGGTCTTAAAGCGAAGGTTTGGTGTAGTCCAAACGGTTACAACCAAATTTTTTCGGATTTTTTCGACATCTTTAAGTATGAAAAAATTATTGTTTTTAACAATTTGTTTTAAAAATTGTAAATATATTGTCGTAACTCTGTAAAGTAAATTTCTTCCTGAAAAAAATCTGCCAATTCCTTTTTTATGAGGGCGAAGTGAAAATTCTAAAATTAATCGACTTATATTATTCCTCATATTTAAAGCTTATATTATTAAACACTAATAAAAATTAAAAATTGTAAACATTTTTTTTTTAATTTGCAATTTTTTTTTTTTAATTTGTGTAAAGCATCTTTTTTTTAATTGATTCTTATGTGAATGTTTTTAAAAAGTTGAATAAACCGGAAATTTCTTTAGAATGGAGTAGCGAAAGAAATTCTCATTTTGTCGCCTTTTTTAAAGTTTTTTTTCCTTATTTAGGAACTTAGTTTTTTGTTGTTGCTATTTTTAAATGTTATAAAGACCACACACAATTTAATTTTCACATTTTCACAAAATTATAAATTATGGAAAATAAATTTGGTAAATTTCTAATTTTTTACTGCTGTTCCCTAGCGAAAACTGTAGGCTTAAAAAATTCGTGACGATTTTTAGAACTTATAAAAAATTTGTTTGGAAATAAAACATTTAATTTTTAAATTAAAAAAAAAAGAATGGAAGCGAATAATCGATTTTAAAACTTATTATTACTTTTTTCGGATGTCAAACCACACATTTTATTTCGTCAGCTCAAAAGATTGTTTTAATTTAGGCATTTTCATTCTGTCCTATTTTTTGAAACAAAAATATTTATTAAAAGGTGCCAAAAATGTTTTAAAAAAAATGATGTCAAATTTTATTTGGAATGCCTTTTTTCCGAAAAATAAAAAAGATTTCAGATTCTTTCAAATTCCGCAAAAAATTTAAAAATTCATAAAAATTAACAAAATTCTTGCGATTTTTCTAAAATTCTAGAGTTCTCATTTTCTTTAAAAGTTACGTCACATGCAAAGAAAATGTTAAAAGTCAAAGTTTTTTTTTTGAAAGATTTAAAAAAAGGTTTTTAACAATTGTTGCTATTTCGAAAACCATAAAAAATTTGAAAATCGATATAATAACTTTTTGTATTTCTTTTAGAGAGAAAGAACTTTTCTTTAAAAACTTTTTTCTTATCTTGCGCACTTTTTAAGAAAATCAGAATTTTGGATTTCGAGAAAAATCACCGCCATTTTCTTAATTCTGAAGAATTTTGAAATTATCCTATAGATTTTTAAAGATTTATTTTATTTTTGTTCTAGCACTTAACAGTTTTTTTGCGGTATTACGAACACATTTTTTGTTTAATTTCAAAGAATTTATCACCATTAGGCAATTCGATTGAAAATGTAAAAATTAAACATTTTTTTTGTAAAGTTTATAGAAGTAAAAAACCTTGAGAGGAAAAAAGTAAGAACAAAATTTTTTCTTCGAAATATAATATTTCAAGAAATGACGAAAAAATGAATGAAAAATGAATTTTTGCCTAAATTTGCAAAAAAGATTTTTTAATTTCAAAAAATTGTGATAATATTTTCCATAAACTAAAGCAACACTTACATGTTTTTAAATTTTACACCAAAATTTTTCCACACAAAAAATAAAATTTACCTTTTTTAGATACAACAGAAACGTTTTTTTCTCGGAAATTAGCCGACAATAAACTGACAGTGATTCAAAAACTAGATTTGAGGCACTAAATAACAATTTATGTAATTGTTAATAACAATTTTTATTTAAAATAAATCACAATCTACCGTTTGATATTATACGAAAAGGTTAATTATTACAACTAGACTGACCTAAAATTTATTATTACTGTTGATAATTAATAAATAAATAATCAAGTCAGTAAATAAAAATTTTTATAACGCGTAATTAAAACTTCTCTATATGTTATATGGAAAAAGGCTATCGCCAATTACATTTGATTTTTTAATTAATAATCGCATAAAGGTAATATTTAAAATTTTTATGAGCAGTTATACCAGACAGTTTTGAAAAACAATTTATATGATGCATTGTCATTCAACATGATTCGAAATTGCCGCTAAAAAAGAAAGAAAAAAATTTTTTATTCAATTAAACGGCAGATTGTGAGATTTTTTTAGAAATTGTTATTAACAATCACAGACAATATTTATTAAACAGCTTCATTAATTAATCAACGCAAGAAATATAATTTTAATAATAATTAAAGAAAAAACATATTTTTCTAGAAGGAAACGGCCATTTTGGACATTTGTTTAAATAAATTTTTATTAACAATCTGTAGTATTTGTTTTATAAAGCTCGAAATATAGAAATGGCTTTGAAGACAACTGTGAATCACTTTAGGCCAGATGAATCAATTTAGCTATGAAAAAAACTCATTTTTTGAGATTTTGTTTATAAAAATGTTTATGAAAACGGTAAATTTTAACTTAATCTAATTTATCGTTATAAATTATGCATTTTATCGTGAATGTTGGCAAATAGCGTGAAAAAAACAATTTTCTATATGAGGAAGAAACACAAGTAAGAATTTGTTTATAAAAATTGTTTATAATAATTGACCTAAATATTATTATTGAAAACATTTTTGTTCTATGAGTGCAGATGCAGTAATTTCATGTAATAGTGTTTTTCTTTCGCTATTTTTTTTAGGCAAAAATTCACATAGATGAAATTATCAATTTTGTCTCTTGATTTGTTTATAGTTTGTTTTTTCGGTAGTAAAAATGAAACAAATCGCAAACTAAGATTCTCTTGAAAATTTAGAGCTGAGAATTTCTAAAAAAAATGTCAAAATCTGTTAAGAAATATGAAATATACATACGGGCGATTCTGAATGGTATATTCGTATCTGAAAAACCGGGGTTCGGATCCCAGTAGAGCTAGATAATTTTTTTTTCAATAAATTCCTATTCGGGACCAGTGCAGGCTGGGACTAATAATTTAAAAGTTGATAAGAAAGTTCTTTTCCAAATAAAGACTAAAAATATTTATTTTCAAGAAAGAATCTCATTTTCTGAATAATAATAATAATAATAATAATAGTTTTAAACGTCTGAAAATCGGTTTCAATAACAATAATTGATGCAATTTGCGTGTGCCCCACTGACCGCGAAAGCAAAAAATAAAATAAATAGGGCAAATTCATAAATTTTTGACCATTTAACCTAATTGATTCAATTGTTTAACTGCAATTGATTGCAAGGAAATGTGGTTAATAACCTATTTAAGTGTTACGCATTTCTTAAAAACTTTGGCCTTCTAACGTTCGAGTTCACCATCGTCATAGATCATCAAATAATAGTTAAGAAATAACGCAACATGAAAATATCAACTCTAATTTTTCCACGTGGAAAATGGGTTTTGATTGAAAGAAACAAAATGAAAACAATTGCAATTTTTTTTTAATTATTAATTTGTTATTTAGGATGCGAAATCCCAAAAGATCATAATTCTGAATTTTAGTGCCATTTTGCCCCATTTCCTGATATTTCTTCAACAACTTATAGGATCGATGACATCGCTAGAAAATTATAATATTTTTGTCATAAACAATTATTATGAACAAATTCACTTATTTCACATTTGTATAGATCGACCATTTTTCTCTTCTGCTCCATATTTTTTTATCTGAAAAATAATAGTTTGCCACAATAAATTGGAGCTTAATATAAATTAGTATTGTTATAAACAAATTAAAAAAAAATTCACTTATTTGTCTTTTTATAGAGAAAAATTTTTTCTACTCTGCGCAATTTTTTTTTATCTGTAGAACAATATTTGTGGACCAGATCGAAATTAATAACAATTGTTATTTATATAAAAAAAATTTATAAACAATCTCACTGATTAGGCATTTTTTATAGAGATATTTTTTAACGATATTTTAAACAACATCTGCAACTTTTTGTTTTGTTTTAATACTTTTGAAAGACAACTGACTCTTTTGGATTTTTTAAACTATTAACTTTTTTGTTATAAACAAATGCAAAACTTCGTCGAAAAGTGGATCTATATCAGTTGCAAAGACCACAGCTATAATTTAAAAAAATAACATTATTAAAAAGTAATAATAATTAAAATTAAAAGTTATTGAATATAAACATTTTGCTTATAAATGTTACTCCTGAAGTAAAAATAAATTATGCCGCTGAAAAAATTCTATGAAATTCTATGAAAAAATCTTTTTTTAATAAATAAAAATGTTCTTTCTATAAAATTCACAAATAATTAAATTTGTATTTTAAAATTATTTATAACAATGACAATATTTGTTCAGTAGCAATTTATTGTGTCTAAATATTATTTATAGGATGAAAAGAATGATTCTGTAAAAAAATAAAAATGTGTCAAGGTATTATTTTTAAAATAAAAAAATTTTTTCAGTTAAAAAATAAATTTTATATATAAAAAAAGGAAAAAATCAGTGACTTTGTTTATAAAGAATGTTTATGACAATAATAATTGTTGTTGAATAACAATCTATTGTGTTAAAATTTTATTCACTGGTTGAAAATAAATTATTTCACTGAATATAGACATTTTTTCTTTAAAAAAATACTAAAACTGTGGATTTGTTTATAAAAATTGTTTGTAACATTAACAAGTGTTGTTGAATACCAATCTATATTCTTAAAATATTATTCATTAGTTAAAAAGAAATGCTTTCGCTGAAAACATAAATTTTTTCTATAAAAAAATACTAAAATAGTAGATTTGTTTATATAAATTGTGTATACCAATGACAATTGATGTTGAAGAACAATCTATTTGTTAAAATATTATTCATTGGTTAAAAAGAAATTATTTAACTGAACATACAAATTTAAAAAAAATGATAAAACAGTGGATTTGTTCATAAAAATTGTTTATAACAATGACCGTTGTTATTCAGTACCAATCTATTGTCTAAAAATATTATTATTTATATGAAAAGGAAATGATTCTGTGAAAAAGAAAAACGTTCTGCTTATTAAAAATGACAAATCAGTGAGTTTGTTTATAAATATTGTTTATAACAATAACAATTGTTGTTCACTGACCATATATTATATCAAAATATTATTCTTCAGTGGAAAATAAATGATTTCATTTAAAATAAAGATTGCTACTACAAAAAAAATGCTAAAATGATAAATTTGTTTATTAAAATTGTTTATAACAATGATAATTGTTGTTGAATACCTATATATTGTCTTAAAATAGTATGCATTGTTTAAGAAGAAATTATTTCACTGAAAATATAATTTGTTTCTATAAAAAAATGCTAAAACAGTGGATTTGTTTATATAAATTGTTTATAACAATGACAATTGTTGAATACCAATCTATTGTGTTAGTATCTTATTCATTGGTTAGAAATATATGATTTCACTAAATATAGACATTGTTTCTATAAAAAAATTCTAAATCAGTGGATTGGTTTATAAAAATTGTTTATAACAATGACCATTGATGTTGAAGAACAATCTATTTGTTAAATATTATTCATTGGTAAAAAGAAATTATTTCACTGAACACACAAATTTAAAAAAAATTCTAAAACAGTGGATTTGTTTATAAAAATTGTTTATAACAATGAAAGTTGTTATTCAGTACCAATCTATTGTCTAAAAATATTATTCTTTATATGAAAAGATAATGATTCTACGAAAAAGAAAAATTTTCTGCTTATAGAAATGACAAATCAGTGAGTTTGTTTATAAATAATATTTATAACAATAACAATTGTTGTTCACTGACCATATATTATATAAAAATATTATTCTTCAGTGGAAAATAAATGATTTCATTTAAAATAAAGATTGCTACCATAAAAAAATGCTAAAATGATAAATTTGTTTATTAAAATTGTTTATAACAATGATAATTGTTGTTGAATACCAATCTATTGTCTTAAAATAGTATGCATCATTTAGAAAGAAATTATTTCACTGAAAATATAATTTGTTCCTATAAAAAAATGCTAAAACAGTGGATTTGTTTATATAAATTGTTTATAACAATGACAATTGATGTTGAAGAACAATATATTTGTTAAAATATTATTCATTGGTTAAAAAGAAATGATTTCACTGAACATACAAATTAAAAAAAAATGCTAAAACAGTGGATTTGTTTATAAAAATTGTTTATAACAATGAACGTTGTTATTCAGTACCAATCTATTGTCTAAAAATATTATTCTTTATATGAAAAGACAATGATTCTACGAAAAAGAAAAATTTCCTGCTTATAGAAATGACAAATCAGTGAGTTTGTTTATAAATATTGTTTATAACAATAACCATTGTTGTTCACTGAAAATATATTATATAAAAATGTTATTCTTCAGTTGAAAATAAATGATTTCATTTAAAATAAAGATTGCCTCTAAAAAAATTCTAAAATGATAAATTTGTTTATGAAAATTGTTTATAACAATGACAATTGTTTTTGAGTGTCAATTTATTGTTTTAAAATATTATTATTCAGTTTAAAAAAATTAAGCAGGAAAGATCAATGTTATGTATATAGAAATGAAAAATCAGTGATTTTGTTTACAAAAAATTGCTTACAACAATAAAAATTGTTATTCAGTGTCAATCTGCTGTCTCGAAATATCATTCTTTAGATGAAAAGAAATAAATTTTCAAAAAAGAAAAATCTTCTATCTATAAAAATGACAAATCAGTCAATTTGTTTATAAAAATTGTTTATAACAATCACGACTTTTGATCAGGGCTCATTTCCTCTTTCAAACTAATATTCTCCATATGAAGCGAATTTATTATGTAAAAAAGACAAATTTTCTATCGACAAAAACTACGATGAAGTGAATTTTTTTATTATAATTGTTTATAACAATGACGATTTTTGTTCAGTACCAATCTTTTATCTTAAAATATTATTCTTTAGATTAAAATAAACGATTTCGTAGAAAATAAAAATGCTCTATCCACGAAAATGACAAATAAATTGATTTTTTAATCAAAATTGTTTATAAAAAAAACAATTATTACTGTTTAGTATTTAGTTGCAATTAATCACAAATAATACATAATTTAATAACGAAATCAGTATAAATAATGCATTTGAATAATAAAAATAAAGCAAATTTTAATTATATTTATTAGTTTGTTTATAACAATTAATAAAATTAATATTAAAATTTTAAATTTAATTAGCTTCATTTGAAAAGAAAAAATTTAATTTGTTTATAAGTACCTCTAAATTTTTTGGACCGAAAAATCCACTTTCTTGTACTGTGCGTCAAGAATTAGAAATTAATTATAAATTATTTTAATTATAAAAGACTGATTTGAATCGCGCGGGTCCAAAATTGAGAATAAAATTATAAAATTTATTTTTTATTTTCAGATATTGTTGATTAATTAATTGTTGAGTATTATATCAATTTTGAATGAAAAACTGATTTTATATTTTAAAGAGCTATAATTATCAGCCGAATATAAATAAATATTTGGACTTTGATATTATCCTAAATATGACGAGATTGCAATTACAACATAAGATTATGATAAGAAAAAATTCTTCTACGTTTTTCACAATCCATTCTTGCAGTGATAAATGTGGAACCTTTTTTCTGATTGATTTCTCAACTCTGTATAGAAAAAATGTCTATTAAGGAAAAGTATTTATCTATTCCTCAATATAATTGTTATAAACAAATTGTATAAAAAAATAAACAATTTTCATTCTTTTCTCACAAAAAAATTCTTTGTCATATATTATTCACAGAAATAGTTTCTGAGACTTATCCATCGCCAGAAAATTGTGAATACCCAACATTTAGCTTTGTTATAAATAATTTAGGTTGAAAAATATTAAATTTTTATCCGTTTTTCTCGGGAAAAAAATTATTTTTCATTCTAGGTCTTTCGAAATAGTTTCGCAGACTACTCAACTTCAGAAAATTGTTAACACTAAAAATTTCTATTTGTTATAAATAATTAAAGTTAGCCAATAAATAATTTTCATTTTTTTGCAGAAAATTAATTTGCTGTCTAATATGTACCGAATTATATAATAATATATAATTATATATAATTATATTTATATATATAATTATATATATAATTATATTTATATAATTATATATAATTATAATTTATATAATTTTAGTGAACAAATAAAAAATCCTTATCTATTTTTTACGGAAAAAATATTTCTTACCTTATATTTTTTGAAAAGATTCATAGTCCTACTGAGGACCAGAAAATTGTTAAAATTTAACAATTACTTTTGTTAAAAATAATATCAGACTAAAATTCAGAATTTTCTGGATTCTATTTAATCTGATAAGCTATTTCGATACATATAATATAAAAAAGAAACTTTTTCAAGAGAAAAATATGAACTTGTTATATTTTTCTACTTAAATTATTTATAAAAAATTTGTTTATAAATTTTTTTATGACAATACCAATTATTATCGTTTAGCGTTAGTTAGTTTTTTTACTTTATTTAGCTATTGCAATATATAAAAAGGAAAAGATTTATTTTCCGCCAAAAATTATTATTATTATTGTTATAATATATTTTTTTTTTTAAATTATTTATAAAAAACTTAAATCTTAAGGCTTAAGAATGCTCTGTTCTTTATTTAGTTTAGAAGCTATTTCTATAAATATGAGACAGCCAAGAAATTTGTCCTCGAAAAAGCTATGAAAATGGTTCTTTGTTTAACTAAATTATTTATAACAAATCTAAATATTAAGTGATAACAATTTTTGTAGGCTTTTAAATTTGAGAAGATATTATAATACATGCTAAATTGCAAACAATTTTTTTTCGGGAACGAAGTATGAAGATGGTTTATTTGTTTATAACAATAAAATTGTACAATAAATAAATCATTTGCTTTCCTTGGGTGCTCACGTTATAATTAAAAATGATTTATAATGTGGATGAGGATTAAGAGCTGAGAAAAAAATGTTTTTCTGAAAAGTTCACTTTTTTGCAATTTTTTTAAAATTCTAAAAAATTGTATATAAAATGTTTAATTTATTAAAATAATCGAAGTTTGCGTATTAGAAGCCATTATTTAAAACAAATAAGCATTTTATTTTCAAACCCCGAATTGTGGAACCTCTATTTTTTGTTATATTTAATTTAATTAGTAATTATTGTAATTATTAATTATTAATTTTTAATTATTGCAATTTAAGTTTGTAATTTTCAGTTATTAATATTTTTAAAATGTTTTTTTAGAAAAACGGCTTTTTTGAATCGCTCTGAAATATTTTTTTATATCACTTAAATAAATAATTTCTTGAAAATAGAATTTTGCGAGAGAAATAATGTGGTTTGTGCGCTTAAATTGAGAGAGTTGGCAATTTAACTTTGTCTTACATAATTTTTGATTTGTTGAACTTATTTTTAGTTTATTGTCAAATTGTTTCATAACATTAGCAATTATTAGAATTCCGTCTTAATTTGAGGAATTTAGGATTTAAATTAATTAACTTAAATTTAAAAACTTCATCTTATTATAAATAAAATATTTTAAGAACTTATAGAAAAATTTATTTATATACAAAAGGCTATTTATTTTTAAAATGGTAATAATTATTCATAATTAATGATCTTGGTTAGAGATAACTTTTCCTTCGTTAAAAAGTAATAACTTGCGGTAAATTATATTCATAAACAAACAGATAGAATTAATAAAAAACGTTAGGAGAAATGTTGCAAAATGAGAAACAGATCATTAATTTTTATTTTTTTTTTCAATCCAGAATTTTCAATTTTGAAAATTAAAAAATGGTGTATCTCAATGTCACTCAGAAAAATATTTGGCTTCATTAAAGAAAACGTTTCTATAGGATATTTTTTTATTTAAAAAAATGACTTAAAAATTTAAAAAAACTCATTTTAAATTAAAAACATTGGAAAAAAAAATTTCTTTGAATCAAGGAAGTTTTTATTTGAATCAAAAAGATGTTTGTTTGGCTGAGAGCCAGTCAATATTTTTCTTTAATTCTTTCTTTTTTTTTTTTTTTTTTAATCAAATAATTTTCTTTTCCGAGGGATTTGCGTGAAAGTTGGAATTATGAATATTATTTTCTAGGACTCACCCTTATTTTTTGGACACATATCCCAAAGCACGTAGTATTAAATGAGAAGAAAAAATTAAAAAATCTTTTTTGGGATAATTTGGACACTTTGGAACGCGACGCGTGGCTGGCGAGGCGAGACGAGGCGAATTGAATCGAAGCGAAGGCTAGAAAAGTTGCAGAAAAATGGATATCAGACTTTCTTAAAAGCGGCTTGCAAAGCAACGTCCGATGCCATTGAACTCAATTGCAGAAGTGGTTGTGGAAAATGAAACGGTCTGAGGAGTATTTCCATTGGTCCCAAATATAAAGCGGCGAAGTTAACGGAGTCATTCTCAGTTATAGAGTATGTACATTAGTACATACTGGTACATTTTATGTATATTCTATATTCTACACATATATTTATGTATCTCTCAACAATGATTTATGCAATCGCGCTCTTTTTCTTGAATGATGTTTAATTCACCGTCCCTCAATAACACTTGTTGATATCAAATCGGCTATCCGCGAATTAAAATCTTTGAAAAAGTTTCTAACGCACACAGCTGTTGAAAATTCCGAGATGAAGGAACATTCGCAGCTGTTGACAAAATTTTAACTCCCGGAAAATTCACAGCTGAAGGAAAATTAAGAAATAAAGAACAATTCACAGCCGTTGGGAAAAAACAAAGAAGAATTAAGAACCGAAAGAAAATTCGCAGTTATAGGAAAATTCACACCTGAAGAAAATTTTCAACAAAAGGAAAATGTACAGCCCTTGGAAAATTCAAAGCTAAAAAAGTCACGGCTAAAGGAAATTTCACAGCTAAATAAAAATTTGCAATGACCGGAAAATTCACAGCTGAAAAAAAATTCAGAGCCGTTGGAAAATATACAGCTGAAGAAAAATTAACAACCGAAGAAAAATTCGCACCTGCAGAAAAATTCACAGCTAAAGGAAAATTATGAACTAAAGTAAAAATTACAGTTCTTTGAAAATCTACAGCACAAGAAAAGTCACAGCTAAAAAAATTACAAATAAAGGAAAATTCACAATGAGAGGAAAATTCAGAAGTGAAAAAAAACTCAAGGCTAAAGGAAAATTCTCAGCAAAATAAAAATTAAGAACCAAAGCAAAATTAACAACTGAAGGGAAATTTATAACTGCAGGAAAAGTCACAGCTAAAAGATAATTCTCAACCAAAAGAAATTGCTAAAGGAAAATTAGAAACCAAAGGAAAATTCACTGCTAAACAAAATGAACAACTAAAGAAAAATGAAACACTAATGACAAATTCAAAGCTAAAGAAAAATTAACAACCAAAGGAAAATTCTTAGCTAAAGGAAAATGAACTAATAAAGAAATATTTACAGCTCTTGGAAAATTTACAGCTGATGTAAAATTTAAGGCTAAAGCGAAATTTCAGATCTCTTTGCATAATTCACAGTTAAATTAAGTTTCACAGAAAAAGAAAAATTACAAACCAAATAAAAGTTAACTACAGAAGGATAGTGCACATCTGTAGGAAAATTCACAGTTAAGAGAAAATTATCAACCAAAAGAAAATTTACATCTCTTGGAAAATTCACAGCTGAAGGATAACTCATAGCGAAAGGAAAATTAAAAACCAAAGGAAAATTGACAGCTAAAGGAAAATTAACTACTAAAAAAAATTCGAAGCGGTTGGAAAAGTTATATCTAAAGATAAAATAACAACCGAAAGAAAATTCATCGCTGAAGAACCTAAAGGAAAATTTAAATCTCTTTGCAAAACTCACAGCTAAAGGAAAATTAAACACAAAAGAAAAATGAACATCCAAAGGAAAATTAACAACAGAAGGAAAGTGGACATCTGTAGAAAAAATCAACAGCTAAAGGAAAATTAAGAACCAAAGGAAAATTCAGTGCTAAAGAAAATTAAGAACTAAAGGAAAATCCAATACTAAACAAATTAACATCCGTAGGAAAACTGATAGCTATAAGAAAATGAACTACTAATGAAAATTTACAGCTCTTGGAAAATTCACAGCTGATGGAAAATTCAAAGCTAACGGGAAATTTCACAGCTACAGGAAAAGTAACAACAAAGAGAAAAATAAAAATTAAAGGAAAACGTGACATTATTGTAAAAGTTAAAAAATAAATAAAAATACACGGCAAAATGAAAATTAAAAGTGGCTGGAAAATTCGCAGCTGTAGGGAAATTGAAAGCTTAAGGAAAATTATCAAACAAAAGAAAATTTTCAACCCTTGAAAAATTCACTGCTGAAGTAAAACTCACAACTAAAGGGAAATAAGTAACTACTGAAGGAAAATGTACATTTCTAGGAAAATTCACAACTGAATAAAAGTAACAGCTAAAGGAAAACACACAGCTGAAGAAAAATTAACAGCCATAAGAAAATTGGCAGCTGTAGGATAAGAAAAATTCATGAAGCTGAAGGAAAATTCACAGCTAAAGAAAAATTAGAAACTAAAGAAAAATTCACCGCCGTTGGAAAATTCACAGCTGAAGTAAAATTAGCAAACAAAGAAAAATTCGCACCTGTAGAAAAATTCACAGATAAAGGAAAATTATCAACCAAAGGAAATTCACGGATGAAGAAAAGCCACAGCTAAAGGAAAATTCAGAGCTAAAGGAAAATTCACAGTTAAAGGAAAATGATCAACTAAAGAAAAATTTGGGGATGAAAAAAAGCCACAGCTAAAGGAAATTACGGAGTTAAAAAATTAGGAAAAGAAGAAACAAACACCATTGTTGGGAAATACACAGCTGAAGAAAAATTAAAAACTGAAAGAAAATTCGCAACTGTAAAAAAATTCACAGCTAAACGAAAATTATCAACCAAAGAAAAATTCACGGATGAAGGAAAGGCACAGCTAAAGAAAAATTCACAGTTAAAGGAAAAGTATTGACCAAAGAAAAATTCACGGATGAAGAAAAGCCACAGCTAAAGGAAAATTCATAGCTCAAGAAAAATTAGGAACTAAAGAAAAATTCATCAACGTTGGAAAATACACAGCTAAAGGAAAATTATCAACTAAAGAAACATTCAAGGATGAAGAAAAGTCACAGCTGAAGGAAAATTCAGAGCTCAAGAAAAATGATAAACTAAAGAAAAATTCACCGCTGTTGGGAAATACACAGCTGCAGAAAAATTAACAACCGAAAGAAAATTCTCAACCGTAGAAAAATTCAGTGCTAAAGGAAAATTATCAGCTAACGAAAAATTCATAGAGGAAGAAAAACCACAGCTAAAGAAAAATTCAGAGTTAAAGGAAAACTATTAACTAAAGAAAAATTCACGGATGAAGAAGAGCTCACTGGTAAAAGGAAATTCATAGCTAAAGAAATATTAGAACTAAAGAAAAAGTCACCGCTGTTGGAAAATATAAAGCTTATGAAAAATTAAGAACCAATAAAAAATTCGCACCTGTAGAAAAATCCACAGCTAAAAAAATGATCAACTAAAGAAAAATTCACGGATGAAGAAAAGCCGCAGTTAAAAGAAAATTATCAATTAAAGAAAAACTCACGGATGAAGCAAAGCCAGAGCTAAATGAAAATTAACAACCGAAGGAAAATTCGCGCCTATAGAGAAATTCACAGCTAAAGGAAAATTATCAACTAAAGAAAAACTCACGGATGAAGAAAAGCCACAGTTAAGGGAAAATTCAGAGCTAAAATAAATTAGAACTAAAGAAAAATTCATAGCCGTTGGAAAATACAAAGCTGGAGAAAAATTAACAACCAATGGAAAACTCGCACCAGTAGAAAAATTCACAGCTAAAGGAAAATTATGAACTGAAGAAAAATTCACGGATGAAGAAAAATCACAGCTAAAGAAAAATTCTCAGCTGAGGAAAAATTAAGAACCGAAGGAAAATTCGCACCTGTAGAAAAATTCACAGCTAAAGCAAAATTATCATATCAGCTTAAGAAAAATTAATAAAGAAAAGAAAATTGACAGCTAAAGGAAAATTAACAAATAAAGGAAAATAAGAAAAGGTTGGAAAATTAATATCTAAAGAAAAAATAACAACTGTAGGAAAATCCATAGCGAAAGGAACATTAAATTACTAATGAAAAATGTACAGTTCTTGGAAAATTCTAATCTAAAGAAAAAATCAAAGTTAAAAGAAAGTTTACAGCACATTCGAAAATTCACAGATGTTTAAAAATTTATAGCTATTGGGGAATTTTTTTGATTCAAAATAAAACATTTTTTAGTCAATATTCAAAATATTAAATTTTTGTCAAAAATCCACATTTTTTAATTGAAACTTGAACTAATTTGTTGATTAATTTTTTAGAATATTCATAATTTCGATTAAAAATTGATTTCTTTCATAAAAAATTAACTCTTTCGTTGATGACTCTTTTTTGGAAGAAAATTAGTTATTTCAATTGAAAATTTAACTATTCGATTTTTAGTTAAAAATTTATGCTTCTAGTGAAAATTCAAGAATTTTCTTTAAAATAAATTTTTTTGTAAAAAATTATTCTTCTCAGTTTATAATTCAAGTATTTGGTTACAATGTATCAAGAAAATTGATTTTTTTTCTTGTGGGAATTTAATCTTTCTTAGTTGAAAATGCTTTGTTTTATTTAAAGATTAATATGCTCATGTTGACGAATTAATTATTTTTCTCGTAATCTGTCTATTTTAGATTGATTCAACTGTTTTTGATTTTAAATTAACATCCTTTTTTTAAATATCAAATATTACATTTTTGTTTTAAAAATTTATTTTTCTTAGTTGAAAATTCACTTTTATGTATTTTGTTGAAAATCCATCTCTTTTGGTAGAAAATTAAATTTCGGGTGAAAATTCGAGTACTCGGTTAAAAAGTGTACTTCTTTGTTTAAAATTTATTTTTTGTTTTAAGATTTATTCCCTTTGTTGAAAATTTAAAAATTTTTTGGAAAATGAAACTTCCTGAGAAAAATGCATTTATTTGGTTAAAAATTCAACTAATTGGTTAAAAAATCAATACTTGTGTGGAAAATTAATTTTTTCGGGTTAAGAATTCAACCGGTTTGTAAAAAAAATTTTGGCTTGAAAGTTGAACATTTTGGCTGACCTTCTTATTTTTATTGATTTAAAAAATAAAATAATGGTATCCTTGATTGTATTGAAAGTCAAATTAAACTGATTGCAATTCCACTGTTATTCTGATCGCTAAAATGGCATCTTTATCAAAGTTTTAGGTATTGAATAGTTATCACTCTTCAGCAGAATAATTGACTTTTAATTGACCTGCCTTCCTCATGATACACATACATATCTAAATACATACCTATATCTCAGGTATTTTGGATTATCAATCGCGAAAGTTAGATAAAAAAAATAAATAAAAAAATAAAGAGTCACGAATAATTATATAATTAATAACAATTATTATTATTTTATTGAAATTATTTTGTTTTTTCTAGGATATTTTAATAAAAGTTTGTTTATAATTTTTTAAATAATATATTTTATTTTCTATTCTTTAGCCTTATAAAAATATTACTTTCTTGAATGTTTCGCAATTTCGTGCGGTCTTATTTGTCAATTATTTATTGTTAATTTGTTTCTTTTTTGTATTTTTCAATAAACGCTTTTTTAATCAAATTTTTATTTGATTACATATTTTATTTTCTGCTTCTCAGTCTTCTTTAAATATTTTAAAATTTCAAGCAACGCTTTCATTATTATTATTTTTTTTCTTTTCAGAATATTCTGATGAAAGCATTTTTTAAATTTTGTTAATTATATATTTTATTTCCTGTTTTTAAGTCTTTTGAAAATGATTTAGTTTATTTTTTATATATTTTTTTACATTTTTGAAATTTTTTTTATGTTTGCTCGAAGATTAATTACGTAAATTGGCAAAATTTATAAAACAATTAAACAATTGTTTCAATTAAGTGAAATATGATTTAAATGAATCAAAAGTAAATAAATCAATTTTTAATTAGTTAGTAACTTGAAGAATATATTATATAAAAAAGTTTTTGCACTAGATTTATTGGGCAGCCTCTATATACAAAAATTAACTCAAGTAAATTTATCAATCTTCCTTCCCATGAGGCTATGTGAAATTTATCCGATTCCTACTTTACCGGCAATTTTGTTCGCAATCAATTATTTCGCCAGGAATTTGGATGTCAAGATAAAAGTTTGGCAAACTAAATAAAAGGGATTAAGAAACATTTCCTATGGTTACAAATTTTGAAAATCCCAAAAAAAATTTATTTTGAAATTTTTTGAAAATCTTTTTTTTTTATTTCCAGAAATTTGGTACCATACAAACTTTGCTTGTCGCCTTTTAATTAATTTCCAAATTTTTGAAAATGATATCCTAACTCGTGTGGTTGTGAGTTTTTTCGAGCAAATGTAGGTAAGGTAGGAATCGGGTATCCAATACTTGGAATTATCATATATATTTGTTTAATTTCTGAAAAATTCAAATTCTTATCAAATTATTGCAGATTTTAATATTTTTTAAAATAACATTCTTCATTATACTAAAATTGGTCTTCTCGAATCAAAAAATTCCCGAAACTGAACAATAAAAAAATCTTAAATAATAAAGTCATAAATGATAGATATAGAAAAGTTTTATTAAAATATTTTTTAAGATTTATTTAGATTCGGGAATTTTCCAATTTGGTAATTTAATAAAATGTAGGGAATAATTAAATTTATAAATTTTAGATTCTCGGCAATTTTCTGATTTCGAAAATTTTCTATTGCAAATATTTTTTTTGTCGTGGATTTTATAATATAACATATACTTCGCTATAGTTTTTAAAGTAATTTTTTTAAAAAAGGTTTTTGAAACGGTGAGAAAAATTATAAAATTGGTCCAAAAATGACGTTTGGAAATTACCTCAATATTTTGGAATTTGAGAAGGTGAGAAAAATGATAAAATTGGTAGAAAAATCGCTTTTGAAAAATACCCCAATATTTCTTAATTTGAAAAGGTGAGAAAATTTATAAAATTGGTCGAAAAATCGCGTTGGAAAAATACCCCAATATTTTTTAGATTGAAAAAGTGACAATATTTATAAAATTGGTCGAAAAATCGCGTTTGAAAAATACCCCAATATTTTTGAGTTTGTAAAGGTGAGGAAATTTATTAAATTGGTACAAAAATCGTGTTCGAAAAATACCCCCATATTTTTGAATTTGAAAAGATGAGAAAATTTATATTTGCTCGAAAAATCGCTTTTGAAAAATACCCCAATATTTCTTAATTTGAAAAGATGAGAAAATTTATATTCGGCCAAAAAATCGCTTTTGAAAAATACCCCAATATTTCTTAATTTGAAAAGGTGGGAAAATTTATAAAATTGGTCAAAAATCGCGTTGGAAAAATACCCCAATATTTTTTAGATTGAAAAAGTGAGAAAAATTAGAAAAATTTTAGAAAAATTGCGTTTGAAAATATCCCGATATTTGTTCATTTGAAAAGGAGAGAAAATTTATAAAATTGGTACAAAAATCGTGTTCGAAAAATACCCCCATATTTTTGAATTTGAAAAGATGAGAAAATTTATATTTGGTCGAAAAATCGCTTTTGAAAAATACCCCAATATTTCTTAATTTGAAAAGGTGAGAAAATTTATAAAATTGGTCGAAAAA
>JAWWLR010000092.1:14413488-14431158 GCA_035041075.1 Acraspis erinacei | reverse complement strand
CGAATTTGCCTAAGAATTATTCCCTAATTTATTAAATTTCCGGAGAAAGAAAATATGTAATTTTTATCTTGTCCTTTTAATTTTTTGATAAATTTATCTTAAATTGAAGTAGCCACCACTGGAATAATGGTTCAGAAATAATTTTGACCTAATAGCTTTTAATTTTTAACTCCCATTACCTTATTACTAATGTTGAAAAAAATGAAAAATTGCAGTTTTTCACCAAATTTGTGCTGAAGATGCTAGTTAAAAAAAATCCACACGAATTATTTTTAATCCATAAGTGTCAAGTTTCTAGGAACTTTAAAATAATTTTTAAATGTTTAAACAATTTTTTTATACTGTAATTCGAGAAAATTTATTATTTTTCGTTATATATGCTATAATGTTGATGAGTGCCAAAAGTAGTACATTTTGCTTAACATATTTTGGAATTGTTTAAATAATTTTAATTTGTGAAACAATTTATTCTCCTTAAAATGTTAAAAAGCGATCATTTTTGGAATTAATGGTAAAATAAAAAATGGTAAGTATGTTTTTAATTAAAGACTTACTTAACGATTTTTGTAAGTGATATATTATATAAGGATACTTAATGAATATTTAAGCAATTTTTTTTTTTAAGATAACTTTTTTCCCCTGTAAAGTGTGAAAAGTATTAATTGTTAAACATTGATAAACAATTATCATTTTTTAAGACTAATATTTTATTCTTAATGATAATTTTCAATTTTTTCAAATAACTGTCTTTTTTCAACAATTTTCTACCTTTCATGAGTTAAAATTTTTTTTTCAATGAAAAACAGAATTAAGGAATGGAACGCAAAGAAAAACAATAATTTTCTAGACTTTTGCAAAGATAAAGTGATGGAGCATTAAGTTGTCTAAATATAATTTTCTTATTGAGAATATTTGAAAAATTACAGCTTTAGAAAACTAATTTGATGCGATTACTAATCCTGTTTGGCTGACCAAGCAGCACTGTAACTACTCGTAGCAAGTGGTAGCAGCCGTTTAGATTACTGGGATGCGGCGCACCAGCACGGCCGCTAATACTGAAACTCCCGTATCACTGATCACAGTACAGATTCCTTAAACAGATTCCTTAAACAGATAAAATTTGAATTGAAACAATGTTTAATTTGAATTTGTGTTATTCTCTGATCATAATACACACCCATAGAAATTTAGTTACATAAAACGTTAAAACCGATATTACAGTTCAATACAATCTTTTACGATTTAGGGAAGTCAATAATGTATATTAAAAAGTAATATAGTATTTATCAATGAGCTATGAAAAATTTACTTTGGAAAATTAATGTACGTACCACGACACTTGTAAAAAAAATGTAATATTTAAAATTTACTATATTAAATTCAAGCACGACAATAATGTCAAATATTAGAAAGATTGGAATAATTCTTTCATGTTTTGAAACAGAGGAATCTGAAATTTGCTAAAGTTTACACTAAAAATTATGAGGCATACGAAAAAACTTGAAGCACGAAAATAAAAAAAACAACAAGTTCGTAGTAAACCCGTTTTGAATCTTCGCCAACTCACACAGAAGAACCCTTGCTATATCCGCACCTAAAATATTAAAAATTACAAGTTTTATTTCCTTGGTTTAAATTAAATTTCGATTAATATTTTTCATAGTATTTTGATATTGAAAATTCTATTTTTTTCTAGAAATTTCGTCTTTTTGGTTAAAAATTCAACTATTTGTTGAAAATGAAACTGTTTTTGTTAAATTTTAGTCTTTATTGTTTAAAAATTTAATCTTTCGGTTGAGCAGTCATGTTTCTAGGTAGAAAATTCAACTATTTGTGTATAAATGGAACCGTTTGGTTGATAATTAATTTTGGTTCTGATTAAAAATTCCATTACTTGGTTAAAAATTGAACTATTGGGCTGAAATTTTAACTCTGTTGTTGGACATTTTTCTTGCTGGAATGAAAATTCGCCCTTTCACATTGAAAATTAAAGTATTTCATTCAAAATGCAACTCTTTTGGTTTAAGTTTAATTTTAATCGTTACAAAATTCAATCATTTTTTCAAGTAAAGCTGCTTTGTTGAAAATTATTATTTTTCGATTGGAAATTTATTTTTCTTTATTAAAAATTTATCTTCGTTCAGCAGAAAAGGCTGCTGATTTAAAAAAATCGTCTTTTTTGTTTAAATTTTATTCTTTTCTATTTAAACTACTTTGTGGAAAAATATTATTTTCTAAGAAAAATCTAATTTTCTATATGCTAGAAATTAAAATTGAAATAACCGTTTCTTACAGATATAAAAAGTGAAGAATTAAATTTTTTATTGGCCTAACATTTAAAAAAAAGAGCCATAAATAAAATAATTCTTTCAAAAAATCTTTGAAACCTTTTTAATAGATAGATAGTTTAACGTGTTTGAAATATTAATGAAATCTTTGGCACTCATTTGAAAACATTAAAATCTTGTTAATCTGTGCAAAATCTCTTGAAATCTTAGAAATCTGATTTACTTAGAGCGAACAAAATTCAGAAATTAAAAACATTTAAAAACTTCTAATTAATGACATTGCCAATTGAGAAAATAAACGATTAAATTATGGCCTTTGCGAATCAAAATTATAAGAAAATCATCAGAACCCTGTAATATTTTTTTTTATAATGAATTTCTCTAGAATTTCTTCACGATTACAGGAAAATCATTAGATAAAATAATTATAAAAAACAAATAAAAGGTAATGAGGAGCAAAATTCAAAAATATTAAAGGAATTCAAACCACTGAAATGATTAGAAATTATTTTTAATAACATTTATTTTATGAATATAATCTTATTATGATCAATTCCTTTTCCAGAAAAAACCTTCGAAAAATTGAATAGAGTAAAATTTTGTTGGTTTTAGGCATTCGAAAATGGAAACGTGCATGTGTTGAAGTTCATACGGTTTATTAAAAAAACTGTGTTTTTTTCATGAAGAGAATTTATTTATTTCGCAAATATTTAAAGGGTTCTCATACAGATAGATTACTTGGTAATTAAACAAATCGTGGAATAATTAGAAAAAAGAGGTTTTTAGTTCAAGTTGATTCAAAGCCAAATTGCGAAAAGATAGGGCGTTTTAAAGAAATCTGTATTATCATCAGAGATATTTACAATAAATCAGTGTAAATAGTTAATTTCTCAAATAACAGAAAATATGTAACTTCATTTGCAGACAAGATGGAAAATTAATATTTTAAATTTTTTAATTAAATTTTTTCTAAAAAAAAACTACTCTCGTCGCTCCACTGGGAATCAAAACACAGAACTTCCGATTTTCGACAGGGTGCTTTCCCATTAAGCTATTAGAAATATTAAAATTCCAATCTTTTTCAGTAGCACATGCCTTCAGATAGCGTCTATTTCTGAGAAAAGATTCCTCTTTCGATCTTTCTAATTGCTTAATAGGAAAGTTCCTGACCAGAAATCGGAATTTCAGTGGTTTGATTCCCAGCGGAGCATCGAGAGTAGATATTTTACAGAAAAAATTTAATTAAAAATTGTTTATAATTTATTTTCCATCTTTTCTGAAAATTAGGTTCAATATTTTCTGCTTTTTGAAGAGTTAACTAGATCAATAGATTTATTTCTATTTTCACGGTGTTGAAAAATGCATCTAAGCTGATTGATAGTAGCTATCTCTGATGACAATACAGATTCATTTGAATTACTCGTCTGAAACACTTATCACCTGGATTGAGATAGCGTTCATTCCTGAAAAAGATCCTTATTTCGATTTCTATAGTAGCTTAACGGGAAAGCATTCAACCAGCATTTCGAAGTTCTATTGTTCGATTCCCATTGGAGTAGCTAGAGTAGATCTTTTTTTCAGAAAAAAATTAAGTTATAGGGTGATTGGCCGCTGCTCTTTAGAAAGTACAAACAAAATTTGGAAAACGCAGCACAAGAGGAAGTAGGCCAGATGGAAAAATTCCGTTTGGTGTGGACTAGAACGAAACACTTCGAGCTTCACAAAAGTTTTATGGAGACCAATTTAACCTTTTGATGAATCATGCCACGAACTCTGCAGCCTAGCTCAAGGGGACAAAGTCGTCGATTAATTTTTGACATTCCAGCGACTCCACCGTGAGAAATTCAACAGTGTAAAATATTTCAGAATCTAAATTAAAAATCTTTTCTGTATTTAATAACGATCAAAATTAATCCCGCCCGGGGCTACTGGCACGGCTAGAGGAGGGGGTGGAAAAAAGGCTCGAAGAGCGGCTGGAAAGGCTGCTGGAAGAGCTGTTGGAAGAACGGCTATTATTGCGATTAAGGAGACGACCAAACATTCTTCTGACGGAGTTGGCAGATAAGCCTCTAGGGGACCCGTGGCTGGTAGCAGTAGAGCTGCTGGAGCTACTGAAGCTGCTGAAGCTGCTGGAGTTGGAGTCGGAATCGGAGAAGTCGGAACCGGGACCGGATTCGGAGTCGGAGCGGCTCAGAGTGGGGCTACTAGGTCTTGTTGGGCTGCTTGATTTTTGGCTCCACAAGCCGAACGGATTAACATATGGTATGCGTAGAGTTTCCTCCGGCACTTTCTCAAATACGCCCCTTGCCGCAAGATATTTCGAACCGGCTCGAATTGATTTCTCTTTTATTTCGTCATATACAACCTCTTCACTCAAATAATTAAGTATTGGTCCAACTATTGGTGGAGTACCATCTTTTGCATCATCAATAAATCCAACAATCATATGACCAAGTGCTAGTAGAATCATATCAGGTGTGCATTCAAGTTCGTTTGAATTACGATCCCTCAACCTAAAAATAGTATACAATGTAGTGTCTTCTCGTTTTGGGCAGTGTACTTTCCTATATGGTAAACGCCCAGGGTAAGATTTGGGTACAGTAGGCACATTTGGTCGACCTTGAAGTCCGGGAATGCCTGACTGCCAACTGAATTCTGCAAGAAAAAATAGAAATGAATGAATTTTAATTTTGCAGCCAGTCCCCAAATGAAGGCGCCAACGACGACCATCATGTTTTAGACTTACTGACTGAAGAAGTAATTGTGTATTTGAATAATATCAAAACTAAATTAGTGAAATTATCAAAAATTCTTTCGTGGTTGTCAAAAATAATAGTCAAAAAGATAGGGAAATCATTGTCATTCCGACATGCAACCAGAATGATACCAGAATAAACATCATTTTTATCTGGTGTAATAAAAAAAATAAATGAAGTGAAAAAAGTACAAAACACTAAAAACTTTTTTTTAAATACAATGCAAAATCTCACAATTAAAATTTTGCATTTAAAATTATAATTTTAAATAAAAAATAAAGGGAAGACGGAAATTCTGTCGCAGTCTATCTATTCATATATGAAATTTGATTTATGTGGATGAAAATTTTTTCTCTTTAAAGACAAATGTTTGAAGTATTACAAATTACATGTCTGCCTTACTACTCAATAAAGTCTGTTAATATTGTAGGTCAATTGATTTGTATTTAATCCAAGAATCTTTAACCTTCTTGCATCAATTTTGAATTGTGGGAACGAAAAAAAACTCGAATATAAAAAACCGTTCTTTAAGTGAACACATCTGTTCTATTCTAATATGAAATTGATACTTAATCTTTAATAAAATATATTGATATTATAGGTCAATCGATTCATCTAGAGCCAAGGAATCTTATATATTGTTACGAAAACTTTGAAATATGTTACAGAAAAAATTTTCAGTATAAGAAAAATCTATTTTTAAACATGATGCATTACCATAGCTTTTCTTAAACTTGAATATAATGTAGCAATATTATAAGTCAACCTATTCTTCTCGAAACAACACATCTTTTTTATTCTTGCATCAACTTTCAATTATAAGAGTGAAAATATTTTTACTATAAAATTAGATCTTTAATATAATATGAATGACCATAACTTTCTTACTGTTCCATAAAATGTAGTAATATTAAAGGTCAATCGATTCGCCTTAAACCAAACAGTCTTTTATATTCTTGCACCAACTTTTAATTATGTTAATACGAAAAGTTTTATTACAAATAACCGATTTTTCAAATATTTTCAAGGGATAAAAAATGCAATAAATATTCGGAGAAATTCGTAGGTACGTTTCAAGATTTTAGCGTTGAAAATAAGCTCTCAAAATTTGATAAATTTATCTGTAACAGTTTTTAAGTTATCTTGTTCACAAAAACGTGTGACATACTTACAAATTTTTCGAAAATTTGACCATTAGAAAGCTTCCTCTATGAGTTAGAAAAAAGTGTGAATAGAAAATAAATCTCGTAAAAGTTAAGCTCTACCTTTTACTGCCTAGACAGTAAAAAGTACTTTTTACTCTCTATGAAAAAAGTAAGCAAATATATAATTCATCAAATTACCGTCAATTATCAAAAATATCGCAAAATTTATAGCAATTTTTAAATTGAATTTTGCATAACTTATCTTAAGTTAACATAAGCTACATGTACTACTATATATATATAAATATAGTAATAGTAATAATATAATAGTAATATACTATTATAAATTACCAAAAATTTAATAAATTACTTTTTTTTATAAATGACAAGAAATTTCATAAATTTCTGGAAACTTATAAAAATGTTTAAAATTAAATTTAGGCTAATTTATGGTAAGTTACCATATTTACTTGCAAAAATACCATAAATGAGCGAAAACTGCAATCAATTTTCGAAAAATTGTAAATTTAAAGAAAATGAAGTTTCGGAAATTTATGATGAGTTACCATTGATTACCTGTAATATTCCCATAAATTACAAAAAATATTATAAATTTTCCGAAATATATCAAAATGTCTAAAATTGAAATTTGGGCAATTTATGGTAATCTGGTACAAATTACCACAGATTTCATAAGTTTCTGGAAATTTTTAATAATATTTAAAATTTAATTCTGCCTAATTTATGGTAATTTACCATATTTACCTGGAAAATTACCATAAATTATCAACAAATTTCATAAATTTCCCGAAACTTATAAAAAAATAACACTGATTTTGTGGTAATTTATAGTAAGTTACCATATTTACCTCTAAAATTACCATAAATGTAAGAAAATTCTCATAGGTTTCTTGAAATTTGTAAATTTGTTAAAATTGAATTTTGAGAAATTTTTGATAAGTTACCATGAATTACCTGTAATATTGCCATTAATTACCCAAATTTGTAGGAATTTGCCAAAATATATAAAATATTAAAAATTGAATTTTGGGTGATTTACCATATTTACATGTGATAATACCATAAACCACAGAAATTTCCATAAATTTCCGGACATTTATGAACATGTTTAAATTGAATTTTTGGCAAGTTGTGGCAAGTTACCAGAAATTACCAAAGATTTCCTAAGTTTTCGGAAATTTATGAAAATGTTGAAAATATAGTTTGGTGTAATATATGGTAATTTACCATATTCGCCTGCAAATGACCATAAATTACCAAAAATTTCATAAATTTCCGCAAATATTAAAAAAAATTAAATTGAATTTGGAGTAATTTACGGTAAGTTACCATATTTACTTGCAAAATTACCATAAATCACCTAAATTGTCCATAAATTTCGGGACATTTAGAAAAAAATCAAATTGAATTTGGGGTAATTTATGGTAAGATACCATATTTACCTATAAAATTACCTTAAATGTACGAAAATTCCCATAAGTTTCTTAAAATTTGTAAATTTTTTAAACTTGAATTTTGTGAAATTTACCATATTTACATGTGAAAATACCATAAATAACAGAAAATTTCCATAAACTTCCGAACATTTATAGACATATTTAAATTGAATTTTCAGAAATTTATAGCAAGTTACCAGAAATCACCAAAGATGTCCTAAGTTTTCAGATATTTATAAAAATTTTGAAAATTTAATTTTATGTAATTTATGGTAATTTTTGGTAATTTACTATGTTCACCTGCAAATGACCGTAAATTAAGAAAAACTTCATAAATGTACGAAAATTCCCATAAGTTTCTTGAAATTTGTAAATTTTTGTAAGTTAAATTTTCGGAAATTTTTGATAAATTACCATGAATTATCTGTAATATTACCATTAATTATTAAAAATTCTATAAATTTCCCGAAATATATAAAAATATTAAAAATTTATTTTTGAATAATTTACGGTAATTTACTATATTTACATGTAAAAATACCATAAGAAACAGACATTTTCCAGAAATTTCCGAACGTTTATAGACATGTTTAAATTGAATTTTGGGCAATTTATGGCATTTTACATGAAACTACCAAAAATTTCATAAATTTCCGAAAATATTTTTTAAAAAATTTAATTTAATTTAGGGTAATTTATGGGAAGTTACCATATTTACATGTAAAATTACTATAAATCACCTAAAAGTTCCATAAATTCCCGGAAATTTCGACATTTAAAAAATTTAATTATGGCAAATTCATGATAAGTTACTATTAATTACATGTAACATTAACGTAAATTATCAAAATGTTATAAATTTCCCCCAATATAAAGAAATATTTAAAATTAAATTTTGGGTAATTTATGGTAATTTTCCATATTTACATGTAAAATGATCAAAATGGCTAAAAGTTTAATAAATTTCCAGAAATAAAAAATAAAAATTTTAATTGAATTTTGTGTAATTTTGGGTAAGTTACCATATTTGCCTTTAAAAGTACCATAAATTAGCGAAAATTTCATAAGTTTCCGAAAATATAAAAAATTTAAATTTAATTCAGGTAATTTATGGTAAGTTACCATATTTACCTGTAAAATTACCATAAATCCCCGAAAATATCCATAAATTTCCGGAAATTCGGAAATTTGAAAAAATCAAATTATTGCAAATTTATGATAAGTTACCATTAATTGCATGTAATATTAGCATAAATTACCAAACATTTTAAAAATTTCCACAAATATAAAAAAATATTAAGAATTAAATTTGGCTAATTTATGGTGAATTGCCATATTTACATGTGAAATGACCAAAATGATCAAAAATTCAATAAATTTCCGAAAATATAAAAAGAAAATTTTAATTGAACTTTGGGTAATTTATGGTAAGTTACCATATTTACCTGTAAAATTAACAAAAGTGTTCATAAATTTCCGGAAATTTGTAAATTAAAAAATTCAATGTTGGTAAATTTATCACAAGCTACCAGAAATAAAAAAGATTTCGTAAGTTTTCGAAAATTTATAAAAATGTTTAAAATTTTATTTTGGGTCATTTATGGTAATTTATCATATTTACCTGTAAAATTACTATAAATGATCAATAAATCTCATAATATCCGCAAATTTATACACATCTTTTATGAAAAAAAATTTTTTGATAAAAATATCTTATGCGCTAAGGGAGAGAAGGAATTTTTCCACAACTGTCGGGCGTAAATAATTAAAATTTTACATCTATGAGCGGGCATTTTACAATAATCAGCACACTCTCCGTATGAACTGTGAGGTATTTTTTGTAGCAGATAATAGAATGTTGAGGTAATTTATGGAAAGTTACCATATATAATTGGCCCAGTTACCGCAAATTATTAAAAATTTCCAGATAATTATAGGAATTTTTCTACTGAATTTTGGGTAATTTATCTTCAGTTTCCAAAAATTATCTGTAATACGACCATAAATTTCCGAAAACTTTAATAAATTTTCGCAAATTTATAAAAATATTTAAAATCAATTTTGGGGTAATTTACGGTAAGTTATCATATTTACCTGTAAAATTACGGTAAATCACTCAAAATTTTCATACATTTCCGGAAATTATCATTTAATTTTGGGGAATATATGACAATTTATCATAAATTACCAAAAATTTCATAAATGACCGGAAATTAAAAAAAAATTGACAAAAAAGTTATCTTTTTAACATGTAGAAAAAAGTATACATTACAGAACATTTTCAGAAACTTATGGACATTTTTAAATTTAATTTTGGGCCATTTATGTTAATTTATCATAAATAAGTATTTCGAGAAATTTCTGAAATTATCCAATTCTTATAAAAAATATTTTATGTGCCACACACTTCTCGCCGTTTTTAAAGCATTAAACATGCGAAATTAACTTTATTTACAAACAATATATTAGCATGTTCTTCAGATTTAAACTAAAAATTTCAAGCTCGACATTGTCCATAAAACATCTCATGATAGTAAATATTTTTATATTTAGAATACATTCTGTTTTAAAGTTTGCATTCATTAGAGAGGAAAATTTTTGTATATTACGAAAAACCAGTTTTTTAATAATAAAATATATAATACACTCGAATAGCATAGAAAATTTTCTTCTTCTATTTTATTTATTTATTAAATTTAATTGACTTACCAACAGAGTTAAGTACGAATGCCAAACTGAAGATCCCGAAGGAAGAACCAGTATCGAACCTCATGTTTTTCTAATAAAAAGAGAAGTTGATTGATAAAGAATTTCTTCTAGAATATTCAATAGAATCTATCTAGAATACTGATGAATTAACTTGTATATTTTTATTTATTTATAAGATATAATAATTTAATATACAAAAGCCTCTAACGTTATCAGTTTTGAGTTTGACTTATCAGCCACGTAAAATTGTGAGAATTTTGTAAAAAATGTTATCAAACTTGAATAAAAATCATTTTTTCAACTAGAAGAATTTTTTTCCCCGTGAAACTGACTTTTTCTCGTGAATAACAAAATATGCGAGAAATATTTTCTTGTTATATGGCTGTTGATTCGTGAAATTTCAATGTATCATTTACACAATATCTTATCCCTGTTCCAAGGTTTGTTCTAAGCTAACAGCGCTTGATTCTGGCATTCACAATGCGGAAGAAAAATGATGAAATTTGATAAAAATTCTTGAGTAGATATTTGACAACCTAGCTTTTGAAACACGTTTGTAGGTCACGTATTTTTCATCTTCTTTCTGAAAAACAACGTTAAAAATAAAAAAAAAACAAGATTTTTGGACGATTACAAAATTAAAAATTAATTTTTTGGACGAAGGACAAAAGCTAAATAAAAAAAGGGATGAAGGCAAAAGACTTTCATTCAGAAGAGAGCCATAATTCTGTCATTATTCAGTTTTTGGTGTGCTGCATGGTTTTTGTTTTGTTCGGAAGAAAAAATATTAAAAATTAAGAAAAGAAATTTGTTTATAAACGACACAAGCTATGAAAAGCATGAATAGAGAAAAGTTGCTCATACACTATAGATTGAAAATTCATTATAATTTGTCATGAATAAATATTTAGACGGGTTCTTGCTGCGCAGTTTTTTTTAAATCGTAAATAGTTACATTCGGAATAAATGAGTGAAATAATTCGAAAAATTACACAAGGTACAAAAAAAAATTAACGGACAAAAATTGTTACCCAAAAAGGATACTTAAACTTGTATGGAACAATTTTTGGATAAGAAAACTGGATTTCCTTTTATTTGTAAGAAATGATATTAAGACCCACGTGCCTGCTACAAAAACCGATGTTATGAAAAAATAGCAAAATTAAACTTTATTTGGCTAAATCACTTTTCTTATACCGTTATAAAAACGTGAAAAAAAAGATTTTTCTAGTCAATTGTTTCCTTTTCTTTCAAGTATTTAAAAAATTATAGGGTAATTGAAAGGAATCTGTATTATCATCAGACATAGTTACCATCAATCAGTGTAGATATATTTTTTACTACCATAGAAATAGAAGTCACCTGACCAATTAAGTTAATGCTTCGAATAACAGAAAATACTTCAAGTCATTTGCAGACAAGATGGAAAATGAATTAAAATTTTTGTAGAAAACGTGTATTTCTGAAAAAAGTATCCTTCTTTAGATCTCTCTAATAGCTTAATGGGAAAGCGCCCGACCAGGAATCGGAAATTCTTTTGTTCGATTCTCAGTGGAATCAAAATTTTTTTATTTTTATTTTTAATCTCATTTTTATGAAAAAACTAGGTGTCCTGTCAAAAAGGGATTCAGAACAAATTTGCAGCTCTTTTTCGGATGAAAAAATTTTCTTAAATAATTTTTTTCGTAACTTGTGTCCTTTTTCCACAAATTTTTCATTATTTCTTGTGAAATTAAAATTTGAATTTTCTCTGAAAATTTTCGTTTTATCGAAAAAGTTACAGAGACACATTTTATGCCATTCTCATTGCTATAAATAAAAGTATATAAAATTTATAATAAAAAAACTGGTCCAAAAATTTTTTCAATTAACTTTGAATTCTTATCCAAAATTCCTGGTTATCGAACTCGTGATTTCTTTTAGGATCTGCAAAAGTTTGACAAAATCTTAAACCATGACATAAATCTGATGAAATTAATTCCATTCAAAATTAATTTTCACGTGAAAATTTCAACAGGATAAAAAAATTCATATCTTTCGTTTTCTTTTCACGATGCATTAAAAAGCGAACTATGAAATGACTAGCAAAAATTTGCTTTCCTTTTAATTGTTTATTTTCGCAGATTTACAATCGAAAAATCCATAATTTGAAAAATTTATAAATAAAAATACCAAAATTTTAGTGATTTTGAATTTTAAATTTCTATTTCTAATAATAAATTTTCCAAGTTGAAGAAATTTGAAATAAAAATCAATCACAACACAGATGTTTTGTTAGGAAATCTGATGTGCGTTTAATTTTTTATCCATTTCCGAAATTTATTTTTTAAATGTATCTAATTCCCAATTTTTTAACAGTTTAGTTCTTAAGATTGAAGGTTTTGTGAGATTTTTTAAAACTAATTATGATTTTTTTGGTCTTGTTAATAGAAATTATTTTTCGAATTAATAAAATACAACTTTTTACAGTATACTGACAACTATATGTATACATACATTTTTTAAACAATTTAATTATAATTTAACAACTTTCCTTTAGGAATATAGTTAGAAAGTAGCGATGTTTCCGAATTTTTCAAGTTATTTAAATTATGCAAAGGACTGTGAGGTCATAATGAATTTAACTTAAAAATTATAATTGTTTAAACAATGCGCTATTAATTTTAACAATATTCACTTCGAATAATGCTGAAAAGTTGCGGCTTTTTCCGAATTTTTCGTCTTACTTTAAACTTTTGATTAAGAGTAATATAATGATTGATTCGAATTAACGAATAATATTTTTTAACCAATTCCTATTTTTAAACAATATTTACCTTGAAAATACCGGAAATTTGATGTCTTTTTAATATGAAATTTCTTGTCAATCTTTGATTTCGAGCGAAATAATAAGTAATTCAATTAAAGAAATTTAATTATTTAAAGAATGTATGATTTTTCATAAGAATCTTCCCTTAGATAATTTTCTGATCATATTAAAAGGAAGTTTTCCGTGAAATAGTTACTGAAAACCTCCTTGTTTGAATCAATGTTATTAATAATATTTCTTATTTCTTCATATAGAAAAATTAAAAATACATGAATATTGTAGAAAATTTTTATTAATTATATCTCTAATCTAATTCCATTATCCCAAAATTTTAAGGATATTTGTTAATTATTTAAGTAATTTGAATTTTTTCAAATAACTTTTCTCCTTGAAATCTAAAAAAGTTATTATTTTTTTAATTAATTATGCAATTCACAAAATTTTTTAATAATTGCAGAAATTGATTGCCATTAATTGCAGAAAAGTATCAATATTCACGATTTACAATATAGAAAATTGTTTAAACAAATAAAAATTGATTAATTTTTCTTCTGATAAAAATCATATTCTTAATATCCGTTACTTGTGTCTTATATTGTAAAAAATATATAAATTTATCGTAAATTGCGTGCACGACTTTTAGCATTTAAGAACTTTTTATCATTTATTCCAAAAGATAATAACTTTTCACGATTTACAGCACGGAAAAAATTGTTTAAACCATTCAAAAATATTTCTGAAAAAAAACTTGGAAAGTTCCTTCAACTTGCCTTAACCGCTGACTATATCGTGATTCGATCGAGATTTTCTTTTTCCGAGAAACGAAGAACTTGGTCGGTAAATTGTTTTCGAGAAACCAAAGTTTACAAAAATAATAGGACGAGATTCCTATTCGATTTTGGCCTACCAAGCAATACTTTAACTACTCGTAGCAAGTAGTAGCGGCCGTCCAGAGTAAATGCATTTGGCGTACCAGTGCGTCCGTTACTACTCACACTATCCCTTATGTTACTGGAATCACTAAAGCTGGTCAAAAATCTGCAGGTGTTTTTTTATTTATTTTTTTTTTAATAAAACCTAGCACCTTTAAGGGTATGTTTTAGTTAGAAATCTCCGGAGCTTTATTTCCAAACTTATAAAAAATAATACAAAAATGAATAACTAATACAAAAATAAATGAAAAAAAGTTACCGAAAAAATATTTATATTATTACCGAAATTATAAAATTTCCCAAATTTCAAATAACGACAAGAGTTTCAACTGACCAAAAATAAAATCCAAAATCTAAATTCACCTACTTCGAGAACGAATTAGAAAATAAACGACTTATTAAATTCTCCTGAATATTTTAATTCCTCAAATTTGGAACTGCTGAACATAGTTAATTGCTTATTAATTTATGAGCTATTTATGAAATTATAAGTAAGGCAAAGAATTTAATTCATAATTAACTATTAATTTATTAATAATTTTCGACAATTTTAATTATCGGCAAATTTAAATTTCAGGAATAGAAATATTTATTGGAATTTATCAATTCATTTCTTTCATGATATGGTCAATTTATAATTCGTAAAATTTATATTTTCGGGATTTTTTTGCTAATTTGTGTTTTTGTTATTCATTTCTTAGTTATCTTGTATTTGTCCAGTATATTCAAACACTTCTAAATATATTTATTAAATAATTTTTTTATATTTCCGTTTTACAATATAATTCTACTATATAATAAATAAAATTATTATATCTATATAGTAAAAACAAGTAATATGATGAATCATAAGAAATTGTTTGCTATTAAAATTAAATAACAAACTCTTGAATGTGATATTTTTTAAATCAAATAAACTTTGTAACGAAGCCGAAATATATTAACATTCGTATATTCACTCTACAGACCAAAATAAATATTTTTATCTTTGGCAATACTAAAATTAATTAAAATTTATTTTTCGAACTGTTATAATAAATCCACTTTGAAATTAAATTCTGCGAATTTAGAAGAAGAAAATAAGTAATCTTGAGAAAATTAAAAGAAGGGATTTTTGAATTTTGCATAAGTATCAGAAAAGAATCTAGAATTTAAAAAAATAATTATTTTATACGATTTTACAAATTATTATGAAAAATTCGAGTCATTTTAAAAAATGTTTAGGACTGTTAGAAGGTGGAAAGGAATCAAGAAAATTTTGATACATTTTCGAAAATGTTTCCTATTTTTTAAATATTTTTAATCTTTCTTTTAAAGTTTAACTCATTTTGAATCTCTTGAATCGTTTAATATGTTTAAAAATATTTTTCAATTTTCTATTGAAGGTGATTTTTCAAAATAATTTTTTTTTTAATTTTTACACGAATTTAAGAAAAATTCGTTTTTTTATTCTTGTCAGATCTTCTAAACCCTCTAATCTCTAAAAATTATAAAAAATTTGTATGCATTTTTTAACCTCATTTTCGTGAAACTTTATAAACTTCTTTTAAAAATTTGAATTAAAAATAATTTACAATCTTTTAAGAAATTTTAGGATATCATCCGAACTATTTTGTTCATTCTCTTGACATTTGTTTATAAAAAACTTTTTAATAATGCTGCCAAGTAGAATATATTTAAAAATTATCATAATTAGGCATATATTCCTCGTATATTCTATATTAAAACTGTCAATTTCCAACAAATTATCATTGCGAATCACAAAAAATTACTTTTGTTCATTAATTTTTTTAAAACATTATAAATTTTGTTTCATTACTCTAAACTACTCAAAAACTATTACTAGGCAGGAATTACACTAACTGAGTCTTTTTTCTATTCAATTAGCGAATCTTATAAAAAAATTTACATCTGAAAAGTTAGGATAAAATTATTGATTATTTTGTTTTAAAATAAAATAAAAATCTAACATTCCAATAAAAACTTAATAATGACAAATTTTAATGTTTTTTCGCTATTTTTTGCAAGAGCAACTTTTGTCTACTTACTTTTTCGCAGCTTGTGTCGTTTGTCCAAAACTTTAATTTATTTATTTTTAATGTTGATTTTTAAGACTAAAAACAAAAACTGGAGGTCCTATCGGAAAGTGATTCCCGAAAAATGTGTCGATCCTTTCGGGACGCGCAATTTCAGTTAGATAATTTTTATCTTATATTCACTTTTTCTTCATACCATGCGTTGTTTGGCTTAAAATGTTCATTTTGGTTTTTCTCTTATTTTGAAAATACTATAACCCTGATAATTTTAATTTTATCAAAGAAAATCATAAGGATAAATTGTTCAAGTTTACGAGCAATCTAAACAGCTGTACATACAATTTTTAAATCTTGAAAAAAATAGTCTCAAATATTTTGAAAATGCGGTCACTTTTTTACTTTTCATCAAAAATAGCTGGTTTACCAACTCGTTCTTTCTGTGTAGGCCTTAAAAAAGTGTGCAAAAGAAGAATCCAATCTGATCAATTTTTCGAAAGTTATCTTACCCGAAAAATGCAGACTTCAGACTACAGACTACAGCTACAGACTACAGACTACAGACAACAGACTACATACTACAGAGTAAATACTACAGACTACAGACTAAATACTACAGACTACAGACTACAGACATACATCTTCATAAACATTGTCTTTTCTGACATTCTCATTAGGAGGAGAATGCAAAAACGTAAAAATCCATTGAAAATTGGGTTGTACACAGACTTTAGTTCACAAAAATTTCTTTTGGCTAAACTGTGCGCCTAATGGCCGTTTTCAACAAATGGACCATTTTCGACCCTCGATGACAGAAGGTTGTTTCAAACTACACAATATTACCGGTCAAAAGTGGTGGAGTCGGAGTGTGTCAGAGTGGAGCTATTAGATCTGGTTGGGTTGCTGGGTCCTCTGGGGCTATACACGCCAAAGGGTTTAACAATTGTTAGACGTAGAGTTCGCTCAGGCACATTTTCAAATACGCCCAGTCGCGCAAGATATCCCCAACCCGCTAAAGATTATTCATCTTCTGCTTCATTATATAAAATCTCTTGACCCAAATAATTAAGTATTGGTCCAATTATTGCTGGACTATCATCAAGTGCATCTAAAATAAATCCAACGATCATAGGACCTAGTGCTCATAAAATTAAAGGTTGTATGCATAGCATGTACATGAGGTGGGAGGACTTACAGGTCTCACAGGACTGTAGTCCGGGATAGGTGAACCAGAAGGGCTGCATCGCGAGGTGTAACTATTCTGGGGATCTGACGAACTCCAATGGTACTCCAGGTACTGGCAAAACCCCCTGGAATATCGAGAGCGCGAGTTCTCATGCTCCAGAAGTCAAGATGTGATTATCGTGTCGAGGGCTGCATGACACCAGGGTCAACAAATCCTTGAACACTTCGCTCTGCCCGCCTCAGTAGGGATGGGACACCAGGTCGAATCCCATGGTATTTAGACCTGCCCCCTGTATGCGGGGCTCTGCAGGGGGTATTTTCTATTTCCCTAGCTTTTCGTGGGACTTTTATGTCCA
>JAWWLR010000092.1:14401959-14413388 GCA_035041075.1 Acraspis erinacei | reverse complement strand
TATCATTCTTTCTTTATTCGAAATCTAATTTACATTTTTCGGATTTATGAATGTTTTTTGTACCGGAAATTAAACGTTTTATATAAAAATGATTACATTTAAGCCTATTTATTTTTATTTAGCAAAAGTGGAATTTAGAAACCTGAATAAATTTTGCATTTTGACAGTGTTTTTTGCAGAAAAAATTAAATTTTTGAATACTAGAATATTCAAATGTGAAAGATCTAAAATATTTAAAATTAAAGAAATTTTACTTTTAAATGTGGAGAAAATGTAGCTGTTGAAATTGAATCTTTCACAACAAGAGTTAAAATGTTATATTTACATAATTTAATATCAGATTTTAATAAATAAATGCATCAATCTAATAGAAATATTAAGAGAATTTGTTTCGTCCCGGGACTATTATAATAATATTATTTATTTATAAAAAATAGAAAGCAATAATAAAAACTTAAAGCTGATCGAAGTCGATAACTCGATATTTGATAACAGAGAGATTAATGTTAGCGAGTACTATCACCCTTATATACGTAATTGAATCAAATGTGCGCGTGTCCCTAATTGATTGAAGTCATTATACACGAGACGAGTGTGTGACTTTAATATGGTAATGACCCGAGCGCAAAATTTATTTTTTATTCTACCTTGATACTCGTAACGTCGATTTTATAACCTTGACTTTCCTTCCTTATTTGTTTTAATATTTTCCAAGCGGAAATGGAAATTTTTTTATTCTTGGCTGTACGTGGATTTCAGCGATGGTTATTAATTTATTATTTATTTTTTAAATCCTCTTTTTCCCTTTTAAGGCATCAGCTCTATACAGGTTTCGAATTATTATTATTAATTTAAAAGAAGATTATTTGTTTCGAAAGAAAATATTCATTTACTACAAGTTAGAGAAAAGATTTTTTGATTCAAGGAAAATTTCTTTGAACGAACAGAAAAATGTTCATTTACTTTGATTCCAAAGAAAATTTGTTTGAATCAACGGAAAATATTCAATGACCCACGGTCAAAGGAAAGACTTTTTAACTCGAGGAAAATATCTAGAGTAAAAGATTCATTGGGTTTCATTTGAAGAAAAGTTTTTCGATTTAGAGTTTTCTTGTAATTAAAGAAGTTTCTTTGTTTGAACAAAAATTATTTGATTCAATAAATATTCTTTAATTTGAAGGAGATCGTTTGACTGAATAGAGATTCTTTAATCCAAAGAAAATTTCTTTGAATCAAAGAAAAATATTCATGGACTGACGGCTAATAAAAATATTCCTGGAATCCAAGAAGTTTCTTTAATTCAAAGAAGATTTATTGATTCAGAGAAGATTCTTTGATTTCAAAAAAAATATTGGTTTTCATTCAATGGAAAGTTTCTTTGATTCATTTTTTTTAATAAAGAAGATTCTTTTTGCTTTAAAGAAAACTTATTTGATTTGAAGAAGGTTCTTTGATTCAAAAAAGATTCTTTTAATTAAAGAAACTTTTGTTTTGATTAAAAGAAGATTCTTTGATTCAGAGAAGATTATTTTAATTAAAGAAAGGAGTTTTGTCGAAAAGAAGATTCTTTGTTTCAAATAAAACTTATTTGAATCAAAGAAATTTATTTTATTAAGATTAGATTTTTTGATTCAATAAAGATTCTTTAATTCAAAGGAGATCGTTTGACTGAATAGAGATTCTTTAATCCCAAGAAAATTTCATGCATTAAAGAAAAATATTCATGGACTGACGGCTAATAAAAATATTCCTGGAATCCAAGAAGTTTCTTTCATTCAAAGAAGATTTATTGATTCAGAGAAGATTCTTTGATTTAAAAAAATGATTGGATTTCATTCAATGGAAAGTTTCTTTGATTATTTTTTTTTTAATGAAGAAGATTCTTTTTTCTTTAAAGAAAAATTATTTGGTTTGAAGAAGATTCTTTAGTTTAGAGAAGATTCTTTGATTCAAAAAAGATTCTTTTAATTGAAGAAACTTGTTTTGATTGAGAGAAGATTCTTTGATTAACAAAATTGATTGGTTTGCATTCAATGGAAAGTTTATTTGATTCAATTTTTTTAATAAAGAAGATTCTTTTTGCTTTAAAGAAAACTTATTTGATTTGAAGAAGATTCTTTAGTTTAGAGAAGATTCTTTGATTCAAAAAAGACTTTTTTAATTAAAGAAACTTGTTTTGATCAATTTATTTTTTTAGGATTGGATGTTTTGATTCAAAGGAAATTTCTTTCAAATAAGGTAAGTATTTATTAACTGTCAGCCAAAAAAGGGATTTTTAATTTCGAAAGACATTTCCTTAGATTTAAAGATGATTCTTTGATTCGAAGAAAAATATTCATTCGCTGTCCTTTAAAGAAAAAATTATTTGATTCAAGAGAAATTTCTTCGAATCTAACAAAAATATCGAAGAGGTTTCAGTCGAAGAAAAATTTCTTTGATTGAAAGAAGATTCTTCAATTAAAATAAGATCCTTTAATCCAAATACGATTCTTTGATTAAAAGAAAAAGATTTATTACGTCAAATTCCAAGAAAAGTTTCTTTGATTCAAATTTTTTCTAAATTAAGAAGATTCAAAAAAAATATTGGATTCAAAGAAGATTCTTTGACTCCGAGAAGATTCTTTGATCAAAAGAAGATCTTTAGATTCCAAGAAAATTTCTTTGAATCAATGAAAAATATTCATTGACTCGGCCAAAGTAAAGATTCTTTTATTCAAGGAAAATATCTTTGAATCAAAGAAATATATTCCTTCGCTTTCAGTAGAGAAAAGTTTTTTAGATTCAAAGATGCTGCTTTCATTCAAAGAAAGAAGATTTAAAGAAATTTCTTTTGATTCAAAAAAGATTCTTTGACTTAAAGAAAATTCATTGGATTGAACGAAATTTCTTTTGATTGAAAAAAGGTTCTTTGATTCAACGAAGATTTTTTGATTCAAAGAAAAATATTCATTGTCTGGAAGTCAAAGAAAAGATTCCTCAATTCGTAGACGATTCTTTAATTCAAAGAAGATTTTTTAATTTAAAGAAGATTTTTTAATTTAACGAAGATTCTTGTATTTAGAGATATTTATTTGATTTAAAAAATTCTTTTGATATAAACAAGATTCTTCGAATTAAAGAAAATTATGTATTGAATGTCAGTCAAAGAAAATATTCTTTTGATTCAAGGATAATTTCTTTGGAGCAAAGAAAAATATTAATTGAATTTCAGTTAAATAAAAGTTTCTCTGATTAAAATAAAATTTCTTTGGTGTAATGGAATTTCTTTTGACTCAAAGGAAATTCTTTAATTCAAAGAATATTTTTTAATTCAAAGAAGATTTTTTAATTTAAAGAAGATTCTGTGATTCAAAGAAATTTATTTAATTAAAAAAATTCTTTTGATATAAAGTAGATTTTTTGATTGAAAGAAATATATTCATTGAATGTAAGTCAAAGCAAATTTTTTTTGAGTCACGGATCATTTCTTTAAATAATTGAAAAATATTAATTGAATTTCAGTTAAATAAAAGTTTCTGATCGAAAAAAATTTATTTGGTACAATTAAGTTTTTTTTTGACTGAAAGAAGATTCTTTAATTTAGAGAAGATTATTTCATTCTAAGAAAATTTCTTTGTCAAAGAAAATATTCTTTGGCTTATGAAAACTTTCATAGAATTAAAAAAAATCTTAGTTGAATTTCAGTTAAATAAAAGTTTCTCCGATTTAAAGAAATTTGTTTTGATTAAAAAAAAATCTTTGGTTTAAAGAAAATTCATTGGATTTAACGAAATTTCTTTTGAGTTAAAGTAGATTTTTTGATTCAAAGAAGTTTTTTGATTGAAAGAAAAATATTCATTTGCTAGCAGTCAAAGAAAAGTTTTAATAATTCGTAGAAGATTCTTTAATTCATAGAAGATTTTTTCAATTCAAAGAAGATTTTTTAATTCAAAGAAATTTAGATGATTAAAAAAAATTTCTTTTGTTATAAAGAAGATTCTTTGATTAAAAGAAAAATATTCATTGAATGTCAGTCAAAGAAAATATTCTTTTTATTTAAGGATAATTTATTTGAATGAAAGAAAAGTATTAATTGAAGTTCAATTAAATCATCTTTGACTCAAAGAAGATTCTTTAATTCAGATAAGATTCTTTGATTCTAAGAAAATTTCTTTGAATACAAAAAAATTAATTGAATGTCAGTCAAAGAAATTCTTTACTTCAGAAAAGACTCTGATTTTAAGAAAATTTCTTTGAATAAAAAAAATCGATTGAATGCCAGTAAAAGAAAATATTTTTTTGATTTAAGGATAATTTTTTTTAAATCAAAGAAAAATATTAATTAAATTTCAGCTAAATGAAAGTTTCTCTGCTTGAAAGAAAAATTATTGGGTGCAATGCATTTTCTATTGACTCAAAGAAGATTCTTTAATTCATGGAAGAGTCTTTGATTTAAAAATAATTTCTTTGAATACAAAAAAATCGATTGAATTCCAGTCAAAGAAAATATTTTTTTGATTCAAGGATAATTTCTTTGAATCAAAGAAAAATATTAATTGAATTTCAGCAAAATAAAAGTTTCTCTGATTGAAAAAAATTTATTTGGTCCAATGAACTTTCTTTTGACTCAAAGAAGATTCTTCGATTCGAAGAAAAATATTAATTGAATGTCAGTTAAAGAAACTATTTTATTTAATTAAAAAATAATTTTTTTATAGGCTGTCAACTTACAAATTGAAAGTTCTTTAAGACGTAACTGGATTCCAGGACATTAAACATCAAATTTCGCCTGATTTTTTTAAGTGCAATAGGGGCATCGAAAATCTGGCGAATATTGGAAATTTGATCTTGTACAGGATGTACGTGTATTCCTCCAGTACCTACTACTTGAAGGGCTTGGGTTACTCCTTTCAAGGATCCTGTTCCTTTACCGGAACAGGATACTCAAGCCAGGCCAGAATGGAAATTCGAAAATTAATCGAACAATATCTTTTTACTTGAAAGTAAACAATTTAAAAATTATAAACAAATTTTCCTATTGGTTCAAAATTAATTGCCAATTTTTTTAAATGTCAAGCTTTGGCTATTGAAAAATAATAATTTGAAATAAATCCCAAAATTTCTAAATCACAAAAAAAATGTTTTAATCGAAACAATAACTTTTTGTTGACAAAATTGTTTAATCAAGAAACAATTACTGTTCTTTAATGAATTATCATAAAGAAATATTCAGCAAAGTAATTGAAAATTTATTCTGTTGAAAAAAAATCGTCGAGTTGAGAATTAACGAAAGTCTCTATTTGTTTATTAAATTTTGCTTTAAACAATAAAGAAATATTTTTACATCACAAATTCTTTCAGTAAATTAAGACCTTTCTGTGTAGTCTTGGTAGTTTATTTTTTACAAAAAAAAATGAATATATTGACGAGTAGACAAGTTTTGAATTTGTTTATAAAATTTATTATAAAATAAAAATTCATTATTCTGTAATGAATTATTATAAGGAAAGGATGTTTGCAACTAATGTAAAGTTCATTTAATTAAAAAAAAATCTGCAAGTTGAAAATGAAAGAAAATCTCTGTTTTGTTTATTAAATTGATTTAAAACAATAAATAATTATTGTCACCGGACGAACTGAAATCTGCAGCTTGAAAAGTGACGAAATTTTTTATTTGTTGATCAAATTCATTTCAACAAGTAATAAATATTGTCACCAAAAAATATTTATAACTTAATCTTAAACTTGAAAATTCATGTATTCGATTGCAAATTCAACTGTTTGCTTAAAAATTAGTTGTTTTGTTGAAAATTTATATTTTTAAATTAAGAAGTTCATCTTTTTTTATAAAAATGTCATCTCTTTTGTTAAACATTTCGTTTTTAGGGTTAAAAATGCAACTATTTGCAACATAATTTTTTTAATTTTGGGTTCAGCTATTTTGTTCAGAATTTAGACTTTTAAGATAAATTCGGCTGTTTTTAATTAGGAATTAATTTTCGTTAAATTGAAATACTATGCTAAAAATCCATTTTTTTGGGGTTAAAAATTCATTATTTAATCTGAAAATTCATCCTTTTGGTTAAAAATTTCATTATTTCGTTAAAAACTTTTTTGCATTAAATTTATTTATTAATAAATTGATATTTTTTATAAAAAAACCTCATCTCTTTTTCTGAATATTTCATTTCTTAGAGTTAATATTAATAATTTTTTAATTAATTAAATTAATAAATTTAAAAAATAAATAAATAAAATAAATTAAATTAATAATTTCAAATTATTTTAATTTAATTTTTAATTATTTTGTCAATTATTTTTAATTCCCTTTTGGTAAATAGTGCATTTTTTGGCATTAAAAATGCAATTGATTTAAAATAATTTTTTTTTTTGGATATTCATTATTCAATTTGAAAATTCAACTTTTTCGTGGAAAATATAATTAGTTCGTTGGAAATTGAACTGTTTGGTTAAAATAATTTTGTTTGAAAATTTATATCTTCAAATTAATAAATTGAACTGTTTAAAAAAATTGTTCTCCTTTGGTAAATATTTCATCAATTAATTTTTTAATTTGAAATTTCATTATTTAATTTAAAAATTCATCTTTTTGGTTTAATTCTGCTGGAAATTCAACTGTTTAGTTACAATTATTATTATTTTTTTTGAAAATTCACATTTTCAAATTAATAAATTGAACTGCTTTTTAGAAAAGTAATCTCTTTTGGTGAATATTTCATTTTTCAGGATTAAAAATGCAATTGATTGAAAATAAATTTTTTTAGTTGAAGATTTATTATTCAATTTGAAAATTCATCTTTTTGGTTCAAAATAAAAGCATTTCGTAGGAAATTCAACTGTTTGTTTAAAAAAAAATTGTTTTCTTGAAAATTAATATTTTTAAATTAAGAAATTGAACTGTTTAAAAAAATCTCTTTTCTTAAATATTTCATTTTTAGGATTAAAAATGCAATTGATTGAAAATCAATTTTTTAAATTGAAGATTCATTATTCAATTTGAAAACTCCTCTTTTTGGTTACAATTTTTTTTTTGAAAATTCATATTTTTAAATTAATAAATTGAAATTTAAAAAAAGTAATCTCTTTTCTTAAATATTTCATTTTTAGGATTAAAAATGCAATTGATTGAAAATCAATTTTTTAAATTGCAGATTCATTATTCAATTTGAAAATTCATCTTTTTGGTTACAATTTTTTTTTTGGAAATCCATATTTTTTTGAAATTGATGAATTGAGGAGTTTTCAAAAAAAAATAATCGCTTTTGGTGAATATTTAATTTTTGAGGATTAAAAATGCAATTGATTGAAAATAAATTTTTTTAGTTGAAGATTCATTATTCAATTTGAAAATTCATCTTTTTGGTTCAAAATATAAGCATTTCGTTAGAAATTCAATGGTTTGTTTAACAAAAATTTTGTGGTTGAAAATTAATATTTTTAAATTAATAAATTGAACTGTTTAAAAAAATTAATCTCTTGGTAAATATTTCATTTTTAGGATTAAAAATGCAATTGATTGAAATCCGATTTTCTCAGTTGAAGATGCAATACTTAATTTAAAAATTTTTCTTTTTGGCTGAAAATGTAATTATTTCGTTGAAAATTCAACAGTTTGTTTAAAAAAAACGTTTGTTGTTGAAAATTCATATTTTTAAATTAATAAATTGAACAGTTAAAAAAATTTCTGCTTTCCTTAAATATTTTATTTTTTAGGATTAAAAATGCAACTGATCGAAAGTCGATTTTTTTAGTTGAAGATTCATTACTCACTTCAAAATTTCATCTTTTTGGTTGAAAATGTAATTATTTCGTTAAAAATTCTCCAGTTATGTTAAAAAAAAATTTTTGTTGGAAATTCATATTTTAAAATTAATAAATTGAACTGTTAAAAAAATATCTTTTCTTAAATATTTCATTTTTAGGATTAAAAATGCAATTGATTGAAAGCCGATTTTTTTAGTTGAAGATTCATTATAAATTTAAAAATTCATCTTTTTGGATGAAAATGTAATTATTTCGTTGAAAATTCAACAGTTTAGTTAAAATTATTATTTTTGTTTGGAAAGTCATATTTTCAAATTAATAAATTGAGTTTTTCATTAAAAAATTATTCTCTTTTGGTAAATATTTGATTTTTTAGGGTTAAGAATGTAATTGATTCAAAATTAATTTTTTTTCGGTTGAAAAATAAAGTTTTTTTTTGAGGATTCTACTATTTTGTTGAAAAATAAATTTTTATTGAAAATCCACATTATGAAGTGAATAAATTAAGATTTTTTCGTTGAGAATTCAACTAATTAGTTGAAAATTCATCTTTCTCCTTAAATTTATTTTTGACATCTGAAATCTTTTTAAACAATTTTTCCATAGCCTCAAAAATAAATAAACAAATCATCTTCAAAACTAAATATTTAGCTGCAATTTTTATTTTTTAATCAAAATTATTTTTCTCCTGGAATGAAAAACTTGATTATGTAAATCCACTATTGGAAACATTTTTTGAATAATTGATTCTCTCATTGTAGTTATCTTTGAATGATTCCAATCATATCTAAAAAAACGATACATTTGAAAAGTCACCATTTTTTATTTTATTTTATTTTTTATTTAAGAAAAAAATTAAAAACTGGAACTTTTCGTAAGAATCCAGTGAGATCGAGTTTTGGCAGCTCTTCGGCGATAGTTCACGATTTACAAGCATCTATGTGGAATGAATCGTATAAGCCGTCTATAAAGTGAATAATGACATAATTATATTCTAGGTATTCTCCATCAATGATCATTTTCAGTGTATGTCGTCCTTCATTTTCCCACTGGAAAAATATTTTTATCGACTTTGAATAAGAATCCATTATTACTCACTTCCCCCCTCCCCTTTCCCGCCTTCTTAATCCTTTTTAAAAATATTTCTAGCTTTTAAATTCAAGAAATTCAATTCAGAACGAATCAAAATTTTAATTATTCTTTAGAGTCCAAAATTCAAATATAATTTTCAACCAAATAGCTGGAAAAGGAGATTTTCTAACAAAATACACGAATTCTAAACCAGAAATTTATTTTTCAGCCAAAAACGTTTTTATTCTAAATAAAAAACAATTTTACTTGACCAAAAAATGGTATAATTCAATTTTTTAATTTTGGTTTTCAACCAAACAGATCAATTTTCAAACCATAAAGATGAATTCTCACCCAAGAAGATTGATTTTATTTTTTTATTTAAAAAAATCTAATTAGAAGCCATGGAAAATAAATTTTTATAAAAATAGTTAATTTTTCAACCAGAGATGACTTTTCATCTAAAATGATAAATCTTCTACACGAACAATTAATTTTCAATCAAATAATTAAATTTTTCACTGAGCATGATTAATTTCCAACCTAAAATGGAATAGACAAATATTTATTTAAAAAAAAAAATTAATCAGAAGCCGAGAAAAATAATTTTTCATAAAAATAGTTAATTTTGCAACCAAAGAGATGAATTTTCATCTAAAATGATAAATCTTCAAAATGAAAAATTAATTTTCAACAAAACAGTTTAATTTCTATCAATAAAGAAAAACTTTTTGCAAAAAGTAGAACTTTTAACCCGAAAATATTAATTTTCAAGTCAACAATTACTTTGGAATCAAATAGTATAATATAAAATCAAAAGAATGAATTTTCGACAAAAACTCTGAATTTTCAACCAGAAAATGAATTAACAAAGTAGTTCCATTTTTAAATAAAATAGTTGAATTTTCAACTAAAACCGAAAAATTCTTTATCAATCACTTGACTTTTTGACCAACTAGAGGAATTTTATATAAAACAGTTGAATTATACAACTGAAAAAATGAATTTGCAACAAAAAAAAAATAATAATTTTCCGCCAAACAGTTGAATTTTTCGACCATGAAAGATGAATTTTTATCTCAAATGTTTACCAAATCAGGTGAATTTTTAATCTACAAAGATTTTTTGATAGAAGAAGAAAACGAATTTAAACCCAAAAAAAAATCCAAACAGAAAATGTCAATTTCCTTCAAAACTGTTGAATTTAAATTCGAATATATAAATTTTCAAGAATAAAGTTCTTTTTCTTACCAAAAACAAAAATTTTCAAAAAAAATAGATTAATTTTAAACCCAATAGCTTTATTTTTTTTAAAGAGTTAAGTTTCAACTAAAAAAATATTAATTTTTAGCGAAAAAGTTTCGTTTTCTATAAAAACAGACCAATTTTTAACAAAATACATTAAATAACCAAATAGTTAAATTTTTAACTAAAGTCATTTATTTTCAACTAAAAAATGTTTTAACAAAATAATTTAATTATTAAGTTTCCATTCAGGAAAATTAATTTTCTATTAATACAATACGATTTTTCAACAAAATAAATTAATTTTCAACCAAATTGCTAAATTTTCAACAAGTAAGTCAATTTTAAAATAACAGTTTAATTTTCCATCAGAAAATAACAATTTTTATCAAAATACATTAATATCTATTCAAATAGTGGATTTTCAAGAAAAAAGTTATTTTTTTAAATAAACAGTTGAACTTTAAAAAGAATGAATTTTTAACAAAATACATTAATTTTGAACAAAACAGTTGAATTTTCAACTAAAATGACGAATTTTTTAGAAGTTAAAAAGTAATAATTTTTAACAAAAATATTTAATTACTAACTAAATCGATGAATTTTCAACTAAAATTCTGAATTTTCAACCAAAAAATGAGCCAAGTAGTGGAACTTTCAACCAAAAAGGTACCATTTTTACAAAAAAATTTAATAGTTGATATTTGAGCTAAAAAAATGATTTTTCAACTTGAATTTTCAACAAAGATTAATTTCTATAAAAAAGATAAATTTAAAAACGTAAGAGAGTTTAATTTTTTTTCAATTTTTTCAACGAAAAAACATAAATTTTCAAACCAAAAGGACGAATTTTTAACGAACAACGATTTTTCAGTCAAGAAAGAAAAAATAATTAATCTAATTACTGCCTTTTTTGGAAAAACCGGGGTTTCTACTAAATATTTGAATTTTTAATCGGAAAAAATCATCTTTGACAAAAAAGTTAATTTTTAACCAAAAATGAACATTTTCTATCAAAATCGATTATCGATCCCAAAAAGAAAAATTTGGAATAAAGTAAAATTTTTAACAAAATACTAAAAATATAATAGCAGATTAAAAAAAAACTTTCAATAAAAAAATATTTATATTTTTAGTGGGTTCTATACTCTAGGAAAGTTATTAAAAAATTCTGAAATTTAGAGGAGGCAATCTTTAAAGTATTTTCTTTAATTTAAGCCTAGAAAACTTTAAAAGCCTTTACGGGTTCCCGTGCTATCACTGAAAATGTCCAAGCGTTTTGTCGACGCAGCACTTGCACATTTTAATTTATATCTCGAGAACCCGTTGAGATTTTTTAAGTTTTGTTT
>JAWWLR010000092.1:14132604-14149225 GCA_035041075.1 Acraspis erinacei | reverse complement strand
CCTGAATTTTTCTAAATTTACTCAATTCTACTTAATTCAATGGATTTTTTAATAGTTTTTATTTAATCCATCATGATTGAATTCTCGGCCAAAAAGTTGCATTTTTATCCAAAAAATATCAGACTTCTCTGAAAAAAGATAAATTTTCTATTTAAAAAAAAAATGCAAAAAATAGTTAAATTCCCATTAAAAAATTCCAGATGACTGGTCAAGATCGTAGTTTGAATTTTTTTAACAAAAAATAAGTTTAAACGAAAAAAAATTGAGTTTTCAATCGAAAAAGATTAAGTTTTTCAATCAAAAAGGATGATTTTTTTAACAAAATTGTTGAATTATTCACTAAATAGGTACATTTTTATCCAAAAAAGATTAAATTTCTCTTAAACCAGATGAATTTTTAATTAAAAAAAATTTTTTAATTAAAAAAAGTTGAATTCTCTATCTAATCATTATTATTTGGTACAAAATTGAAAGTTTCTGTTGAAACTTAGTTTTTTTAAAAATAAAAATGAACTTTCCTGAATGAAAATTTAACTACTCAATTTTTTGATAAAAATTAATGCTTTTTAGTTTCAAAAAGCAACTATTTAGTGAAAAATTTGTGACAAAAAAATGTAAAATTACAGTAATAAAATTTAAAAAAATGTAATTGGTTAATAATTTTTTTTTGTAGAAAATTAAACTATTTATTAACAAAAAAATATTTATTTTGTTACTATTACATTTTTCGTTGAAAGTTTATGTTGGTTACAATTTTTTTCGTATAAACGTATTTTTTGTTTAAAAAATTCAACTATTTTTTGCATTTTTTGTTTTTTATAAAAATTCATCTTTTTCAGAGCAATCTGATGTTTTTTGGATAAAAATGCAAATTTTTGGTCGAATATTCAACAATTTTGTTTAAAAGACATTTCTGAAGAAATTGTTGAATTTTATACTAAAACAGATGCATTTTTTATTTAAGAAAAAACATTTTTTTTTAGTCTGAACTTTCATCCAGAAGAGATTTCAGTTCATTTTTCAACAATTTTCAACAAAGTAGTAAATTTTTCAACCAAAAAATATGACTTTTTAACTAAATAGATTAATTAAAAAAAAAGCAACACAAAAACAAGTGAATTTTTATCCAAAAAAATATTCCAGATGACTTTTCAAGATCTGATTATGAATTTTTGAACAAGAAATAAGTTTTCGCGACAAAATTGAATTTTCAATCTAAAAAGACGAATTTTTAAACAAAAAGGTTAAATTTGAAACAAAATTGTTGAATTCTATGCCAAAAAGTTGCATTTTTATCCAAAAAATATCAGATTTCTCTGAAAAAGATGCATTTTCTATTTAAAAAAAAAATGCAAAAAAATATTTGAATTTCCATTTAAAAATTCCAGATGACTGGTCAATATCGAAGTTTGAATTTTTGTAACAAAAAATAAGTTTATAAGAAAAAAAATTGAGTTTTTAATCTAAAAATATTAAGTTTTTTAACCAAAAAGGTGAATTTTTAACAAAATATTTGAATTCTCGGCCAAAAAGTTGCATTCTGATCCATGAAAGATGAAATTTTCTACTAAAACAGATGAATTTCTAGTAAAAAACGAAAAATTTTTGTTTAAAGTTCAACGTTTATCCAGAAAATGTTTCAGTTTATTTTTCAACCCAAAAATATAAATTTTAAACAAAAACTACATTTTTTTACAAAATATTTTAATTTTCAACCAAAAAATTGAATTTTTATCCAAAGAAGATTCCAGGTGACTTTTCAAGATTTGATTAAGAACTTTTTAATCCAAAAGACCAATTTTCAAAAAAGAGTTAAATTTTCATAAAAAAATTTTGTATCAAAAAGTGAATTTTTCAGAAAATAGTTGATTTTTCAACAAAATAGTTGCATTTTTGTCCAAGAAAGATTCAATATTTCGACTGAAAAATATGAACTTTTAAATAAAAAAACAAATTATCAGATAAAATAGCTTTCATCCTAAAAATATTTCAGCAAAAAAATATGAATTTTAAGCACAAATTTTTAAAGTTCTAGAAAAAGAGTTTAATTTTTAGCAAAACAGTTGAATTGGCAACCAAAAAAGGATATCTTTCTAAGAAAATTGTTAAATTTTAAACCAAATAATAAAATGTAGAACTAAAAAAATAATCTTCAGGAAAAAGTTTTTGCGAATTTGCAAAAATTACGTGCACGAGTGAAATAAAATATAAAATTTTATAAATTTAAGTTTATTTTTTTTAGATTTTAAATAAATTTGGTTTAATAAGTAAAATATTGAAGTCCCTATATCCCCTATTGTACCCTATATTGAGTTATGGTCCCTATTTCTGAATTATCTTCAATTCTTTTAAAATATTTCAGGGCATTTTTAAAGATTCCGATAAAATTTTTTTAATAGATTTCAATAATCTGAAGAGATTTTAAAGATTTTAGAGTACTTTTCAAAATTCTATGTTATTTTCAGGAGATTTTCATTTGAAATATTTTAGGATAATGCATTTTCTAGAATTTCGGAAAATGTGGAGCGATTTTAAAGGCCGTATGTGGTTTTAAGATATTTTGAAATCTTGCAGAGGATTTTATAATATTTCCGAGAATTTCAATGATTTTATTGCTCTGAATATATTTTACTACTTTTTCCAAGATTTCGGGAAATTTGATCACAGAATTTCACGGAATTTTATAATATTTTCGTGGATTTCAAAAAATTTATTTGCGAGAATTGAGGTATTTTGGGTAGATTTTCAAATATTTGAAGAGAGTTGAAATTATTTTTAATTTTTTTAATTCCCTGAATTTTTCTAAATTTACTCAATTCTACTTAATTCAATGGATTTCTTATTAGTTTTTATTTAATCGATCATGAGGATCAATTGATAAAATGATCAAGAGATTTGAAATATTTTAAAATATTTTTGCAAATACATTTTTTTTAAAGATTACAACAAATTTTTTTTTTATCATAGAATTTCAAATGTTTTTGCAATTTAGTTAGAATACGCTCTGAATTCTTGAAAATTCTTCTAAATTCTCTTAATTTTATTCAATGCAATGAATTCTGAAAAAAGTTTTTGTTTGATTTGTTTTAAAATTTAATTCGTTTAATTTTTCTAAACTTATTTTAAACTTAATTCAATGAATTTCCTCCAATTATTCTCATTTCCTTTATAAATTCCATTAAATTCACTGAAATTTTACTGAAATCAAGGGAATTTTTTCGAGGATTTCAGGAAATATCAGCACAGAATCTCATGGAATTTTATAATATTTTAGTGGATTTTTAAAGAAATTATTCACGAGAAGTGAGTTATTTTTTGTAGGAATACAAAGGATTTGTAATGTTCACATCTTTTAGTAAAAAAAAAAAAATTATCCCGTATATAATTTTAATTTACAGCTATATTTTGAATGCTTAATTCTACAACAATTTAATCTTTGAGGCCTTGAAACTAAAGTTTGTTCTTAAATTAATTTTTCGATTAATTTTTGGAGATTTTGAATTTTAAATTTCACAATATCTTAGCTTCGAATTCAAATATGCAACATCTTAGCACCATTTCGCTATAAAATATTTCAAAATTTCGTATAATTTCGAATTGAAGAGCTTAAAATTGTGCAGTTTCAAAAAATAAAATCATATCATAGCAAAATATGGTTTTGTATTCTGTATCTTAATTTTTAATTTTTAATCTAAGATTTTTAAATTGTCCTATTTTTAGTTTTAATTTTGCAATTAAAATTTAATTGGTTAATTAAATTTTGGACATTTTTATTGGCAATTGAAAAATTATTAATATTTAAGCAATTTAAATTTACTTCGAAGAATTGAAAATTTAAATAATCTGAATATAAAAAAAGTTCGAATATAACAATTTTTTTTGTTTTAAATGAAGTTCGAATTCGTTCAATTTTCAACATTCTTTTTTCCATTTTTAACGTTTCCCATCTAAAATTATTATTTATATCGAATGTTTTTTTTTTAGAAAAATTCAATTCATTTTAGAAAAAGTTGTATAATCAGCTTGAATGTTAACTTATAATTTTATTATGTTAGTAAAATTCTGTATTCAAAGATTCAATATTAAATTGTCAAATTTTAATCGCTTTAAATTCAAAGTTATTCAAATTTAAAAGTTTTCAGTCTTTAATTATTTTCTTTGGAATGCTTTTAATTATAAATAATACAATTTAAATTCCTCTGAATTTTAAATAACCAATTTCCAGAACTTGAATTTGAAAATATTCATTTTTAACGTGTTGACAGGATTTTATAATATTCCCGAGAATTTCAATAATTCTCAGGGATTTTGTAGCTCTCAATATATTTTACTAAATTTTCCAGGATTTTAGAAAATATCACAGGATTTAAAAGAATTTTACGAAATTTAATAATAATTTGTATTTTTTTGTGGAAAATTAATTTTTTCAACTAAAAATTGGACTTACATTTTTTTGTTACAAAATTCTCTGTTAGTTGAAAATTCGTCCTTTTTTTCAAATTCATCGGTTTCAGTTTGCGTTTTATCATTTTAGTTGAAAATTTATCACTGGTTGAAATTTTCTTTTTTTGGAAAATTTATTTTTTTGTGATTTAAAACTGATTTTTTTTTAAATTCATTATTTGGTCGAGAATTCATTATTTTGTTGGAAAACCCGTATTTTTTATACAAAATTAAACTGTTTTGTTAAAAATTAATCTATTCCAGTTTTAGATTAAAAATTTTAGTTGAAAATTCATCACTTTGGTTACAATTTTTGACTGAGAAATTAATTTTTTAACTGAAAATTTAACTATTTTATTTGTAATTGTTAAATGCTCTTTTTTCATAGAAAATTCAACTAATTGGAGTTATTTTAAGAAATTTTTAGAAGATTGGAAAAGATTGAAAATTTATTTACAACATTAAAAATAATTTCAAATGAAAAATAAAGTTTCTAAACAAAATTATGAAAATGTACAGAAAAAGACAATTTTAATTTTTTATAATTTTTTTTTATAGAAAATTATAATTTCAACATCGAATTTTTATTATAAACTTTTTTGCGCCGTTTTAAGAAAATATACGTTTGAGAAAACTAGTGAGTTTTCATATATTTTTTTAAATTACAAGACACAATTTTATTATAAATAATTGGTTACTATTTTATAGAAAAAACTGAAAAATCGGCGACTACAAAATGCAAGTTTAGTTTCAATATTTGCAAATAATTTTCGTGAAAATTCAGATATTTTCGTAAAAATGCATACAAATTTATTTAAATTCTTTATAAAATCTTTAAAAATTCTTGAAATATAATCAGATTATAATTTTTAATCTCGCAAAAAATTAAATTTCTTAAGAGCGTTTGAAACTGGTTGATATAAAATATAAATATCTTTCTATTGTAGATAATCAAAATTAAATATTTTAAAATTGAAGAATGTGAAATTGACACATTATATTTGAATTTTTTCTTACGAGAATTTAGAAACCAAATTTTAAAGATGTATCCAAAAGCAAACAGGAGGCGTTAAAAATAAATCTTCAAATAAAGGTTAAAAAAAAGATTGATAATTTTAATTTAATTATTTGAATTTTTCTCCATTATTTCAATTGCGATTTCTAAAATAATTAATTAATTAATTAAATGTAATTTTTGCCTATAGAAGTACTTAATTAAAAATTAAAAAAATGGACGTGGTAAGTTAAGGGAAATTTTTGTTTAGTTATCCTGCGGAAGTTACACTTTTGTTTCCTATCGAGTGATGGAATGTGGAACCTGTGTAGCTACAAGTCCGGCAGCAAGTAGAGTTACTGGTGATGAAGTTATTGACCCAAAACAGCATCTGACTCTGAAACTGCGAAAATTGTTTCAAGATGTTGAAATACAATCCAAGTAAGTTCTATTTTTAAACAAAAAGATTAGTTTTAAACTAAAAAAAACATCAGAGCAGATTAATTTCCTATCAAATTGTTTAATTTTCAAACTGAGAATATGGATTTTTAACAAAAAAGTTAATTTTCCACAAAATAGTTAATGTTTCAGTCAAAACATTAATTTTCAACCAAAAAATCCAACGAATTTTTAACTAACATTATGAATCTTCAACAAAAAAATGAAATTTTTATGATAGTAGTTTAATTATTAACCCAGGAGTCGAATTTTTCACCAACAAAGATGAATTTTCAATGAAAAATGTAATAGTTGATATTTAAAAAAAACCGGATTGTATTTAAAAATTAAAAACAGTTATATTTAATCAACAAATTAGTTAAATTTCCAGTTTATAAATTATTTTTCATCTAAAAAGAGAAAGAATTTTACAATAAAATTATGAATTTCTCAACTTAAAAGATTAATTTTCAACGCAAAATGTAATGGTTTAATTTGTTACAAAAAAAAAAATTATTAACCAATTAAATAATTTTTTAATTTTAATTTTACATTTTTTTTTCTTTCCTACAAATTTATCACTAAATAGTTGCATTTTTGCACGAAAAAACAAGTTTTATCAAAAAATGGAGTATTTAAATTTTCATTTAAGAGAATTAATTTTTTTTAAACAGAACTAATTTTTAACAGAAAAGTTTTATTTTTTTCCTAATAGTTGAATTTTCTACCCAATTATTGAATTTTTAAACACAAGACGAAATTAAAAAAAAAATTAGTTGAATTATTTTACAAAAAATATTATTTTTTAACAAAATAGATAATTTTCGACAGAAGACTTAATTTTCAACAAAATAGTCAAATTTGCAGTTAAAAAATGAATTTTCAACCAAAAAGTAACAAATTTTCATATAAAATTATGAATCTGCAACGAGAAAAAAAAATTTAAAGAAATAAATTTTATTTTTTTATTCTATAATTTTAATTTTACATTTTTTTCGTTCATCAATTTTATCAAAAAATTGAGTATTTAAATTTTCATTTAAGAAAATTAATTTTTATTTAAAAAAAAACTAATTTTCAACAGAAAAGCTTTATTTTGTTCCAAATAGTTGAATTTTCTACCGACAATATTATTTTTTAACAAAAAAATTAATTTTCAACAAAAAAAACAAATTTTCATATAAAATTATGAATCTTCAACGAAAAAAAAATGAAATTTTAAGAAAGAAGTTTAATATTTTTATTTTATTATCTTAATTTTACATTTTTTTCGTTCATCAATTTTATCCAAAAATTGAGTATTTAAATTTTCATTTAAGAAAATTAATTTTTATTTAAAAAAGAACTAATTTTCAACAGAAACGTTTTATTTTCTTCCAAATAGTGGAATTTTCTACCGAAAAAAATTGTCTAACAGAAAATATTATTTTTTGACCAAAAAATTAATTTTCAACAAACAAAAGAAAGTTTCATATAAAATTATGAATCTTCAAAGAAAAAAAAATGAAATTTTAAGAAAGAAGTTTAATGTTTTTATTTTATTATTTTAATTTCACATTTTTTTCGTTAATCAATTTTATCAAAACATTGAGTATTTAAATTTGCATTTAAGAACATTAATTTTTATTTTAAAAAGAACTAATTTTCAACAGAAAAGTTTTATTTTGTTCCGAATAGTTGAATTTTCTACCGAAAAAATTTTCTAACCGAAAATATTATTGTTTGACAAAAAAATTAATTAAAAAAAAAAATTTCATATAAAATTATGAATCTTCAACGAAAAAAATGAAATTTTAAGAAAGACGTTTAATGTTTTTATTTTATTACTTTAATTTTACATTTTTTTCGTTCATCAATTTTATCCAAAAAATGGAGTATTTATATTTTAATTTAAGAAAATTAATTTTTATTTTAAAAAGAACTAATTTTCAACAGAAAAGTTTTATTTTGTTCCAAATAATTGAATTTTCCACCGAACAAAATTTCCAGAGCAAAAATATTATTTTTTGACAAAAGAATTTATTTTCAACAAAAAAAAACAAAACAAATTTTCATATAAAATTATGAATCTTCAACGAAAAAAATGAGATTTTAAGAAAGAAGTTTAATTTGTTTATTTTCTTATTTTAATTTTACATTTTTTTCGTTCATAAATTTTATTAAAAAATTGAGTATTGAAATTTTCATCTAAGAAAATTAATTTTTATTTTAAAAAGAAATAATTTTCAACAGAAGAGTTCTATTTTGTTCCAAATAGTGGAATGGTCGACCGAAAATATTATTTTTTGACAAAAAAGTTAATTTTCAACAAAAATAACAATGAATTTTGAAGTAAAATGATGAATTTTCCACCAAAAAATAATTTTTTAAGAAAGTAGTTTAATTTGTAAACAAGGTGTAGAATTTTTAAACTAAAAATACGAATTTTCTATTAAAAAGTTGAATTTTTAACAAAGTATATCAATTTTATACCAAATAGTTAAATATAAATATAATTATAAATATAAATATAATAATATAATTAAATTTTCGATCAATAAGTTTAATTTCTTACCAAGAAGTTGAATTTTCTGTCAAAAACATATTTTTTTAAACAAATTATATAAATTTTCGACTAAATTGTTTGAAAAATTGATGTGACGTTAGTCGAAATTTTATTTGATTTATTTTTAGTTTATATTTTATACGTTTTTACAGGTTTTAAAATAAATAGTTTAAATTTTAAACCAAGAAAGATCCGTCCGTTTAATTATTTTTGTGTTTGAAAATTTCGAAACAGAAAATTTTCAATTTTGATTACTTGTAATTTGAAATTGTATAAAATATATAAATAATATATAGGCAGTTTATAAATAATAATGTTTTGACTTTGAAATTGTTGAATTTACAATATTTAATTGTCAATTTGAACCTTAGAATTGTTCCGCCTTAGATTAATTAATTTGAAGAATATTTTTTTAATACTCCGTATGATAAAAGATGTTTGAAAATCGGGGAATAACCTGTATTTTCTAAAAGTCTTGAATGGCCATCCTGATTCAGGGTTGCCAACCTGTCAAGATTTGATGATTTTTCTTGACTTATATTGAATCTATGGAATAAAATAGAAATTTAAATTTATTCCTAGGGCCCATATGAAGGAAAAATTCCTGGCTGACTTGCGAAAAGCTCGAGACACACTTTCTGGCGAAGAGCTTTCAAAAGCTCTGAATAATATGCGAAAGCGTTTGGATGATCCGAACGTTCTTTCCGGAGAAGTCGTGCTCAATGTTTTGATTTCCTTTCGCGAAATACAGGTGACTATTAATTTTTACGTAATAATTATTGAAAAAAATAGTTACATACTTTGAATTCTTTTTAATTCCTTTTAATTCCTTTTAATTCTTTTTAATTCCTTTTAATTCTTTTTAATTCCTTTAGTATTATTTTGAATTTGCCCTAAATTCTTGGAAATCTGCTTGGGATTCCAGTAAATTTAATGGTTATTTTTTGTATTTTTCATATCTTAAATTTACTTGAATTATTTCAAATTTATTCTAATTTCTTTATAAATTTCAAAGAATTCTCTTGAATTCTTCTAAATTCATTTCAATTTTACTGAAATAAATGGAGTTTTTGTATTTGAACCGTTTTGTTCTATTTAGTTGATTTTTTTTTTAATTTACCTTGATTGCGTCTAAATTTCATCGAGTTCTCTTGAATTATTATAAATTAATTTCAATTTTACTGAATTTTTACTGAAATTTTATTTATTTTATTTATTTATTTTACTGGAATTATATTTATTTTATTAATTTTGCTGAAATTTTATTTATTTATTTTTTATTTTTATTTATTTTAATTATTTATTCTACTGCAACTTTTATTTATTTTACTGAAATTTTTCAGAAACTTTATTTATTTTACTGAGATTTTACTGAAATTTTATTTACTTGATTACTTTTGCTGAAATTTTATTTATTTTACTGAAATTTTAATTATTTATTTTTTATTTGTTTTATTTATTTACTTTACTGGAACTTTTATTTATTTTAATAAAATTTTACTGAAAATTTATTTATTTATTTTTTATTTTTATTTATTTTATTTATTTATTTTACTAAAATTTTACTAAAATTTTATTTATTTTATTAATTTTGCTGAAATTTTATTTATTTATTTTATTTATTTATTCTACTGGAACTTTTATGTATTTTACTGAAATTTTACTGAAAATTTGTTTTACTGAAATTTTATTCATTTTACTGAAATTTTTCCGAAATTTTATTTATTTTACTGAAATTTTACTGAAATTTTATTTATTTTCATTCCCTGTATTTTTTGTATTTCCTTGAAATCCATTAAATTCAATGGATCTTTTTTATCTTTTCAATTATTTAAATTTCACACTTTTGTTTTATTCAACGGGATTAAAAAAAAAAACTTTATAATAATTTTTTATAAATTTCATTTAACTCTCTGGAATTCCCTTGAATTACTCTAAATTTGCTCTAATTTTACTGGAATTAATGGAATATTTTTTTAGAGAATTTAACCATTTTGATCAATTTACTTGAATTATTTTTATTTTATCTTAATGTCGTTCAAATTGCTTTGAATTCTCTTGAATTCTTATAAAATTCACTCCAATTTTATTAAAATAAAAATAATCTTTTGATTTTATTCATTCAATTTTGAATTTTATCATTTAATCCTGCATTTTTGGAAATCACTTAAAAACTACTAAATTTGAAGGGATCTTTTTTGGATAATTTTTTTTTTAATTAAGCCTGAATTCTTATCAATTTGATCAAATTCTCATTGAATAATTCTATTCACTCCCATTTTTCTGAATTCAATGGAAAAAATTATTTTAAATTATTATTTATTCTTTAAAAATATTTTTAATTATTTTCAACTTTTTCTATAATTTAAGAATTTTTTCTTATAGATTTGATCAAATTCTGATTGAATAATTCTATTCACTCCCATTTATCCGAATCAAATAATTTTTTATTATTTTTATTTTAACAATTTTGTTGTACTCAATTGAATTATTCCAAATTCAATCAATTCTACTTTTGACTTTTTCTCATTTAATTACAAATTTAGTAAATTCAATACAATTTTTTAGTATTTTTTCATAATTCACCTTGAATTTGTATGAATTCCATCGAATTTTTTTCGCTTCTCTTAAATTCATCTAAATTCACAGGATTTTTTTTTAAATTCTTTTACTTTTTTTTAATCACTTACTCAATTCAGTGATAATTTTTAAAAATTTAAAAATTGTATTCAAATATTATTCTTTCAAATTTTTATGAATTTGATCAGGAAGTTTAATTTTCTATAAAAAAAAAGAATTATGAACCAATTATATAATTTTTTTTATTTTATTGTTATGTTTATATTTTTTCGATCCTACAAATTTATTCATTTAAGAGAATTTTTATTTTTTAAATAACTCATTTTCAACAGAACAACTTAATTTTGTGCCAAATAGTTGCATTTTTTAATCGAGAATATTATTTTTTAACAAAAAACTTAATTTTCAACAGAAAACTTCATTTTTCATAAAATAGTTTAATTTTCAGTTAAAAAATTAATTTTCAATCTGCAAAAATAGTAAATTTGAAACTAAAATTATGAATGTTCAACGTATTTTATTTTATTTTATTTGAAGTATTTTTAATCTACAATTTTGTTGTATTCACTGGAATTATTTTGAACTTATTTTAATTGTTTTCTTAGAAATTTCATTGAATTCTATTGAATTCTACTGAATTCAGTGGATTTTAATTTTTTTAATTCACCCTGACCTTCCTGAATTTTTAGGAATTTCATCAAATTCTTTAAAATTTTCCTGAATTTTAAATTTAGTCCCTTAAATTCCTCTAAATTCTCTCGCATTTTAGTAAATTCTTTTTTTTAATTTTTAAAAATTTATCCTGAATTTGTTAAAATTTGTATACATTTTTTGATAAATTCGGTTTTTTTACCGGGAATTTTACAAATATTATAGAGTAAAAATTCTCTCCAAGTTTGATTTCAACCGCTTTTTTTTTAAATAATCAGTTGAATTTTTATCTTTTGCAATTATGATGTTATTTCGTTTTAGAGTGCGTAATTTGAAAATCTTTCAAATAAAAAATTCCCATTTTGGATTTTAATTTTCCATTTAAAGAATTTTAAAGACTTAAAAAATTGAAAATTAGTAGCGTTTAAAATGGACAGTTTTGGATTAAAAAAAAAACCTTTTTAGTTAAACAAAAGTGATTATAAATTATAATGATTTTTGAAATTGAACTATAAATTAAGGATTAACAAGTGAATTTAAGAATTTCCAGCTTTTATCCTTAAAAGTTAAATTTTTTCAAGTGAAATTTTGAAATTCTTAGTGCATTTAAAAAAATATAAACGTCCGATTAAAGCTTTATAAACTATTTTCAATTTAAAAATAACTTCAAAAAAATATACTCATAACTAAAGGTTTTTATCAAATTTCAAATATTGTTTAGCCTAAAACTTGACATTTTTTAATTAGAAAAATAATTTTAAAAAAATATATTTATATATATAAAGATTTTTTCAAAATTCGAATAAAAAATGTAGAATCTTTTTAAGAATGATGAAAGGCTTAAAAATATTTAAATAAAAAATTTTCTCAAGATTCCTAGGAAAGTTTAAAATGCCTTTTTATTTAAAAGAAATAATTTTTAAAGAGGATATTTAAAATGATTTGAAAAGATTTCCAAAATTGTGAAAATTATATTTTCCATTTTATAATATTAAAAAATATTTTGAAAGAAAATTTGAAGCTTTCTCAGGATTTTAAAACTATTTAAAATAAAAATAATTTAACTTTGAATTTAGGAAGTGTTCAGTTTATAATAAAAATTGAATCGCGTCATTTATAATATTTCTAGCTTAAAAATTGATTAAAATGACTGGGAATTTTTTTGTTATTAAAATAATAGGATTACGATGCAATGGTGCAGCTTGTAGACGATTTGAGAACAATACCAAATCACAAAAACTCGATAAATACTCCAGCGATTCGTTACTTGTACGCATTTGCCTTAAATCGGCGAAATAAGGAGGGCGACCGGGAAAGGGCGTTGCGCGTTATTGAGAAAGCTCTGGAGAAAAAGGAGAATCACGTTCCGGATATGCTCTGCTTGTGCGGAAGAATATACAAGGACAAATTTGTCGAGAGCCGACACTCGGATCACGACAGTTTAAATAATGCCATTCACTGGTACCGGAAAGGATTCGAGGTATATTGTTTTTATTTTTATATTATCCTTATTTTGCATTAATTAGCAATTATTTTTTCCATTTTTTTTTCTTGGAGAAAAAAATTATTTTTAAGACGAAATTTAAATTTTGAATTCCTTTTTTTATTTTTTCAGGTCACAAATATAATTTTTCTAACAAAATAATTTAATTTTTTAATTAGAAAAGATTAATTTTTAATGAAAAATATAATAGTTGATATTTCAGTTCAAAAAGATTTTTATTTTTATTTGAAAACACGTAAATCCTCGAGAAAAAATTATTTTTCCACCAGTTCTATTTTTAACTAAAAGAAATTAAATACTGAAGAAAAAAAACGAATTTTCTACAAAATAGTTTAATCTTTTAACAAGAAAAGATGCAAATTTTAACAAAATAGTTACTTTTGCATAAAAATTAATTCAGTTTGCAGCCAAATAAATGAATTTTCTATCAAGATTTATTTTCTACACACAAAAAAAAATCATTTTTGACTAAAAAATATGATTTTTAAACTGAAAAGTGAATTTTCTAATAAATAATTTAATGTTTTATTATATTGTTACATTTTTAAGCAAAAAAGATAATCTTTCTACAAAATAATTGAATTTTCGACGATGAAAATACGAATTTTTAAAAAGCAGTTTAACTTTTGACCAATCACTTGAATTTTTAATAAAAAAAAAAGACGAATTGTCAACAAAAAATGTAATAGTTGATATTTTAATCGAAACCGATTTTATTTTCAAATAAATTACAGTGAAAACAATTTTATAGATGTTTTTACGCTTGTAAAAAATGATAAAACATTTTAAGGATTTTCGGAATTCCTAAAATTATTTTAAAATCTTTCGGATTTATTTTTTACAATGTTGGAAATATTCTGTAAATTTTAAATTATCTTAAAATATTTTCGAAATTTTATCTTTTGAAATGATTCGAATTTTTCCTGAAATAAAAAAAATCTTTAAATGAAAAACTTTGTAGATCTTTTTAAAATTTTTAATTCTTTTGAATATTTTTGAAACTTCAAATTCATTAAAATTTTTTATCTCTACCCATAATTTAATTTTTTTTTCATCTATTTTTAAAAGTTTGATAAAATTCACTAATTATATATTGTGGATTATTTTAGAATATAAAAAACATTAATTTTTTAATTTTTAGCCAACTACAATTAAAAAATTTTCTCTTTTAGAAATAGATTTTTATAATTAAAATTTCTCATTTGGAAATCTTCATCCAAAATTTGTGAATTTTGAATCTTTGCAAAATTACATAAATATTTAAATAGTTTCAAATATTTTGAAATCTTGAAAATTTCTAAAATCATTTCAATTTTTTTTGTTGATAATTGTCACCAGTTTTAAATCTTTGAAAAATTTCTACAATTTTCTAAATTCTTTAAAAAATGTTTGAGAAATTGTTTTAAATTTTTTCAAATTTTTGTGAAATTGTATTGCAATTTTTGAAAATCATTGTGAAATTTTTGAAATCTTTTAAAATCTTTGAAATATTTGTGAAATGTTTGAATATTTTTATGAAATTAAAAATTTTTTTTAAATATTTAAGAAATTTTGTAATTATTATTGATATTTTTCGAAATATTTATTAAATCTCGACAGAATATAACATTTGAAAATATTTTTAATAATTTTGAAAATATTTTAAATCCGAGACCTTTTTTTAAATCTTGGAAATTTTTGAAATTATCATTTATTTTTTTGAAATCTTGAAATTTATTGTAAAATTTTTGAAATTGTTCTAAATCTTTTTGATATTTTTGCGGAATTTTAGAAATATTTTGAATGTTTGTGAAATCTTTGGAATGTTTGCGGTATTTTTTTATCTTTGTAAAATTAATTAAATGTTTAAATAGTTTTAAATATTTTGAAATATTTTACATTTTCGTAAAATCTTCTGAAATCTGTAATATTTTTTTAAATCATTGTGAAATCTATGAATTTTTAATGAATTCTTTTCAAATATTTGTCAATCCTTGACATTTTTAATCTGACATGCTTTTGTGAAAATTTTTCATTTTTTTTTCAAAATCTTTGACAAAATGTACATAAATTAAATTTTAATGTTTTTTTTTTATATTCTAAGATGATCCACAATATATAATTAGTGATTGTGATCAAACTTTTAAATAGAGTTAAAAAATTTCAATGATAGAGTTTTTATTGTAAAAGATTAATCATAGGCTTTGAAGATTTCAAAATTTGTCAAAAAAGAATCCGGAAGATTTTACGACAATGTTTTTAATTTTTGCAGAATTAAAAAAAAAAATTAAGAAAAATTCGAATTATTTCGCGAAACATTTCAGGTTTTGAATTTTTAAAAATATTCAAAAGAATTAAAAAAATTTCAAAAGATTTCAAGCATTTTTAAAGAAAATATAGATTTTAACGAATTTAAAACCAACTGTAGATTAATGAAGATTTCAAACAAAAAATGAATAAGGTTTGAAATCATTTTATAAGGTTTCAAGAGACATTTTCTAAATATTTTAAAATCTTCGTAAATCTTTAGACAATTTTGAAAATTTATAAAAATTGATAAAATTTTGTGAAGTTGCTGGAAATCTTTTTGAAATTCGTGCAGAATTGAAAAATGATTTTAATATTTTTAAATGTTTTTAATATTTGTGAAATCTTTGAAATCGCTCTAGAATTATTAAGAAAATTGTATATCTTTGGAATATTTATGAAATTTTGTGAAATCTTTTAAATCTATAAAATCTGTGTGAAATATTTAAAAATAATTTATATGTTTCAGAATTTAATTTAAATCGTTGTGACATTTTTTTGAATTTTCGCATTGTTTTTAATTAGAATTTTTTTTAAATCTTCAAATAATCCTTGAAATCATTGAAAAATTTGTGATCACATTGCAAAATTTTTAATCTCTGAAAATTTTGTGAAATTCCTTATTTTCTTAAAAAATCTTTGAGAAAATGTTTTGAATCTTTTCAAATGGGTTTTTTTAAACATTTTTTTTGTGATTTTTTAAAATCACTGTACAATTTTTGCGTAATTAATCGTTTAAAATAAAAACCTCTTATCATTAAAATTTGTTTAAACATTAAAAAAATATTAAATAATTAATATTTAAAATATTTAAAAAATATTATATTAAGTAACTTTAAAATTATATTAAATATAATTAAATATTTAATATTAAATATTAATTAAATATTTAAAATATATATAATATGAAATTTTATAAATATTTGTATTAATTATTAGAAAATATTATTATATAATATAATATCAAAAATATTTTTAAAAAAACTTTTACTATTAAATATTAATTGAATATTTAAAATATATATAATATTAAATATTATAAACATTTGTATTAATTATTAGAAAATGTTATTATATAATATAATATCAAAAATATATTTTTTTAAATATTAAATAATATTAGAAATTATATTAAATATAATTAAATATTTAATATTAAAAAATATTTTTAAAAAATATT
>JAWWLR010000092.1:14107829-14118216 GCA_035041075.1 Acraspis erinacei | reverse complement strand
ATGCGGCTCGCGACTTGAACACACAAGTGAGAATTGCTGTGAAGGAGATACGCGAGAGAAATTTGGGCGACGTGCAACCCCTTCACGAGGAAATTAAATTGCACAGTCAGCTGAGGCATCGAAATATCGTGCAGTATTTGGGCTCGGTGAGCGAGGAGGGATTCTTTAAAATTTTCATGGAACAAGTGCCTGGAGGTGATGAATTTTCATTGAGGAAATTATGATTTTCCGATGATAATATAATGATAATTTGAGGAAATAATCTAATAAATCGAGTAAATTTTTTCAGGAAGTTTGTCGGCTTTACTTCGTTCGAAATGGGGTCCGTTGAAGGAGAACGAGTCGACAATTTCCTATTACACAAAGCAAATTCTCGAGGGATTGAAGTATCTTCATGACCAGAAAATTGTCCACAGGGATATCAAAGGTGAGAAAAATTCTTTTTCAGATCGTCAATTGAACTTTTGATTTATTGTGAAATGCGGGTTTGTTTTGAAATCTTTGAAAACGGTGCGAAATCATTTTTAACATAATTTAATTCTTTTTCAATTGTTGTGATTTTTTAAAATTTTTAATCTTGGACATTTTTGTGAATTTCAATATATTTTTTTGAAAGTTTGAAAATTGTGGTGATATTTTTTTAATCTTCGTGAATTCTTTGCGGAATTAAAAAAAAAAAATGTTTTGAATCTGTCTAAAATTGTTTTGAAATGTTTTAAATTCTTTGTGAAGTCTTTGCGGAATTTTTTTGAATCTTTACCAAAACTATTAAATATTTTAATGGTTTTAAATATTTTAAAATCTTGGAAATCTCTAAAATCTTTGAAATCTTTAAAAAAATAAATCTTAAAAGTTTTTGTGAAATGTTGGATATTGCTGTGAAATGTTTGAAATATTCGTAAAATTGTTGTGAAATCTTTGCTAAATTTTCCAATGCATAGAAATGTTTTATAAAATGTTTTGAAATCGTTGTGAAATCTATGAAATTAAAAAAAAAAATCTTGCTAAATATTTATAAATGCTTGAAATATTTATGTAATCTTTCCGAAATTGTTGTAAAATCTTTACGGAACTTTTTAAATCTTTACCAAATCAATGAAATATTTTAATAGTTTTAAATATTTTAAAATCTTGGAGATCCAATCCTTTTAAAGTAATTTAATTCTTTGTTAATTCTTTTTAAATTGTTGTGCATTTTTTTTAATCTTGATAATTTTTGTAAATTTCAACATATATTTTTTTTAAAGCTTCAAAATTGTTGTGAAATTTTTTCAAGTCTTCGTGAATTCTTTGCGGAATTTAAACAAATTTTTCAAATCTGTGTAAAATTGTTCTGAAATTTTTGAAATGTTTTAAATTCTTTGTGAAGTCTTTGCGGAATTTTTTTAAATCTTTACCAAAATATTTTTTTTTTACCAAAAATTTTATAGATTTTATAGATTTTAAAGATTTTACAAATATTTTAAAGATTTCGCACCGATTTCAAAGACTTCAAAAAGATCTTAAAAATTTTAGTGATCTCCGAGATTTCAAAATATTTCATTGATTTGTTAAAGATTTCAAAAATTCCTCCAAGATTTGACAACGATTTCGGAAGGATTACATAAATATTCCAAGCATTTATAAATATTTAGCAAGATTTTTTTTTTATTTCTTGGTTTCACAACGATTTCACCAAAAATTTCAGTGGTTTTGAAAATTTCGAATATTTAGCAAAGATTTCAAAAGATTACACAATCATTTCATCAAGATTTCAAAATATTTTACAGCAAATATTTCAAAATATTTAAAACTATTAAAATATTTCACTGATTTGGTAAAGATTTAAAAAATTCCGGAAAGATTTCACAACAATTTCAGAAATATTACAGAAATATTAAAAGCATTTATAAATATTTATCAAGATTTTTTTTATTTCCTAGATTTGACAATGATTTCAAAACATTTTACAACATATTTCAGTGATTTCGAAAATTTAGCAAAGATTTCACAAAAATTTTACGAATATTTTAAAAATTTCACAGCAATTTCATAATATTTCACAAAAACTTTAAAGATTTAACTTTTTAAAAAGATTATACAAAGATTTCAAATATTTCAAATACTTCAGAAAGATTTCAGAGATCTTCAAGCTTTCAAAATATTTAAAACTATTAAAATATTTCATTTATTTGGTAAAGATTTTAAAAATTTCGCAAAGATTTCACAAAAATGTCGGAAAGATTACAGAAATATTTCAAGCATTTGTAAATATTTAGCAAGATTTTGGTTTAATTTCATAGATTTCACAGCGATTTCACAAAATTTTTAATGGCTTTGAAAATTTCGGAAATTTAGCAAAGATTTCCAAATATTTCAAGATTCAAGATTTTATAGATTTTATAGATTTTAAAAGATTTTACAAATACTTCAAAGATTTCGCACAGATTGCAACAATTTCGGAAAGATTACAGAAATTTTTCAAGCATTTATAAATATTTAGCAAGATTTTTTTTTAATTTTATAGACTTCACAACGATTTCACAAAACATTTCAACAGTTTTGAAAATTTCAAAAATTTAGCAAAGATTTTCAAAGATTACACAATAATTTCATCAAGATTTAAAAATATTTCACAACAATTTTACGAATATTTCAACCATTTCACAGCAATTTCAAAATATTTCAGGATATTTAAAACTGTTAAAATATTTCATTGATTTGGTAAAGATTTCAAAAGTTCCGCAAAGATTTTACAACAATTTCGGAAAGATTACAGAAATATTTCAAGCATTTACAAATATTTAGCAAGATTTTTTTTTAAATTTTATAGATTTCACAACGATTTCACGAAACATTTCAATGGTTTTAAAAATTTTGAAAATTTATCAAAGAATTCACAACAATTTTACGAATATTACAAACATTTCACAATAATTTAAAAAATTTCACAAGCACATTCAAAATTTGTTTTTTTAAAGATTTTACAAAGATTTAAAAGATTTTAGAAATCTCCAAAATATTTCAAAATATTTAAAACCATAAAAATATTTAATTGATTTTGCAAAGATTTAGAAAATTCCGCAGACTTCACAAAGAATTTAAAACATTCAAAACATCTTACAAAGATTTAAAACATTTTTTTTTTAATTCCGCGAAGATTTGAAAAAAAAATTCTCAATACTTTCGAAAATCTTTCTATAGTCTTTCAAATCGTTCTGAAATCTCGGAAATCTCTTAAAAATTTCTTGAAATCTTTCTCAAATCATTGTGAACTCTTTGTGAAATCTTGAAATCCGGTGTTATTATTATTATTATTATTGTTATCTCGCAGGGGATAATGTGTTGGTCAATACCTACAGCGGAGTTGTTAAAATATCAGACTTTGGCATGTCGAAACGTTTGGCTGGCCTTTGTCCGAGCACCGAAACGTTTACAGGGACGCTGCAGTACATGGCACCCGAAGTAATCGACAAAGGCCAACGCGGTTACGGCGCTCCGGTAAATTAATTCAATTAAATCATCAAATTTTCATTTAAAATCTCCCACGTTTGGGCCCGAAAAAGTAAAAAGATGAAAAAATGTAAATTACAGGCAGATATCTGGTCGCTGGGATGTACGATAGTGGAAATGGCAACGGGGAAGCCCCCTTTTATCGAACTCGGTTCACCCCAAGCTGCTGTCTTTAAGGTTTTTCTCTCTTTCTTTCTTTTTTTTTTTTTTTTCACAACTTCAATATTATAATATAATATTGCACAAATTTCGCCTATAATTCTTTGTATTTAACATCATTTTGCCAGGTTGGCTACTACAAAATTCATCCAGAAATCCCCTCGGAATTGTCGGAGAGGGCAAAGAGTTTTATTCTCCGTTGCTTCGAGCCGAATCCAGACGTGCGAGCAAACGCTGCCGAATTATTGGAAGATCCTTTCCTCACTGAGTAAGGCCATTCAAGATTTTTTATTTATTTATTTATTTTTCTATAAATATATTCAAATCCAACTACGAAATTCTGGGAAATTAAATAAAAAATTATTAATTATCAAATTTGGATAACACTTTAAAATGTGTACTTTCAAATAAAACATAAAAAAAAAGATGAAAGAAAAAGTAGAATATTTTTGTAGTTGATTTTGAATTTTTGATAAAAAGTTTTATTTTTTATTGTCCCTGAATTTTATCTCCTAAAAAAAATGTTTAATAGTTTTTAGAAATTTTTGGTTGGTATTAAATTTGACGATTTTGTGAGAATTATTTTTTTTCTGGTTGAAAATTTATCGTTTTTAGTTGATAAAAAAATTAATCTTCTTGACAGAAAAATCTTTTTTAGTTGAATTTTTAAAACTTTTTTCTTAAAAATGAATTTCTTTTTGCTCTAGATTCATCATTTTAATTTAAAATTCATTTCTTTGAGTAAAAATTCACTTTTTCCTTTTTTGTTATTCAAAATAATTTTTTTTTTTATTGAAAATGTGATTATTCCATCATTTTAATTAAAAATGCATAAATAATATCTCCTTTTGTTGGAATTCTTCGTTTTCAGGTAATGAATTATTATTTTAGTTGAAATTTTTATCATTTTGGTTGAAAATTCATCACTATTGCTTCATTTTTCGTTGAAATTTGGCCTTTTTTAGTTTAAAATTCAACTCTTTGTTTCAAAATTTGTTGTTTTTTTCTTGTTGAAAATTTAGGTGTTAAATTTTGGATTGGCAATTTATATTTTTTAATTGAAAATTTAAATATTTTGTTGTAAATTCATGTATTTTGTTCAAAAATTTTGTTTAAAAATCCATTTCTTTGGTTAAAAATTCATTATCTTAGTTGGAAATACATCAGTTTGATGGAAAATAAAATTTTTAACTAAAAATTAAACTATTCGGTTTAAAATTCATATTTTTTTGGTAGAAAATTAATCTTTTTGATTTGAAAATTCATCTTTTTGGTTAAAATTCCAAGTAAACCAGTCAAATATTTATCTTTTTAATTGGAAATTCATCACTTTTGTTGAAAATTGTTTTTTATGGTCAAAAATTATTTTTTTTAACTGAAAACTTAATTTTTCCAGTTTTTGTTGAAAATTGAGTTTTTGAAAATTAATGTATTTTGTTGAAAAATTATTTTTTTTAATAGAAAATTAATCGTTTGAAAATAGAACTATCTTTTATGAAATTTTATTTTTATTTTGAAATAGCTTTAGTTGAGCATGAATATTTTTAATTGAAAATTTAACTGCCCAATCTTTGGTAGATAATTTATATTTTTTAATTGAAAATTCATGTTTTTTTTTGTGAAAAGTCGTATTTTTTGGCAAAAAATTGGCCCTTTTGTTTGAAAATTAATTTTTTTGTTTGAAGATCCATCTTTTTGTAGAAAATTTAACTATTGCAGTTTAATATTCATTATGTTAGTTGAAAATCAATTTTTTTTTATTAAAAAGAAAAATACTTATTGGAAAATTAAAATTTTTCGTTAAAAATTCATCTTAGTTGAAAATTCGTTTTTTTTTTTTGTTGAAAATTCAAGTATTTCAGTAAAATATTAATGTTTTTTTAATGAAAAATCCTCTTTTTTTAAAAATTAATATTTTTTGAAAATAAAACTGCTTAGTTGAAAGTTAAACTTCTCTGTTAAAAATTCATCTTTTTGATTTTTTAAATTAATCTATTCCAGTTGAAGATTCATCACTTTAGTGGAAAATGGATTTTTTTTGGTGAAAATTGATCTTTTTTATTTGGAAATTCAACTATTCAGTTGAAAATTCATGTATTTTTTTTCGAAAAATCATCTTTTGGTAGAAAATTAATGTTTTTGTTTGAAAATTGGTTTATTTTTTGTTGAAAATTCAAAGTTTTCCAGTAAAATATTCTTAATTTTAGTCGAAAATTGATCGGGTTTATTTTAAAATTCAACTGTTTCGTTAATAATGCATTTATTTAGTTAAAAAATTGTCTTTTGTAGAAAAATAATATTTTTGTTTATCTGAAAACCTAATTATTCCATTTTTTGTTAAAAATTGATATTTTTTAATTTCAATAATATCTATTTGGTTGAAAAGTAATCTTTTTTATATAAAAATTCAACTATTTGGTTGAAAATTCATGTATTCCAGTTAAATATTCATGATTTTATTTGAAAATTAGTCTTTTTTGTTTAAAATTGAACTATTCCACTTTATTTGAAAACGTAACTATTTTCCATGAAAGTTTTTTAATTAATTTTTAAATTACTTTGGTTGATAATACATTTTTTCGATTGAAAATTTAACTATTTAATTTTCGGTTGATAATTTATATTTTTTTTAACAAAAATGTATGTATTTTGTTAAAAATTTGCTATTTTTGTTAGAAAATTCATCTCTTTTTGTTGAAAATTAAATTCTTTGGTTGAGATTTCATGTATTTTGTTGAAAAATCGTCATTTTTGGCAAAAAATTGATCTTTTTGTTTGAAAATTCATTTTGTTGTTGAACATAAAAATAATTGGTTAAAAGTTGAACGATTTTGATAAAATTTTATATTTTTTGTTTAAAATTCATCTATTCCAGTTGAAGATTCATAATTTTAGTTAAAGATTCATCACTGGTTGAGAATTTTTTCTTGTGGAAAATAATTTTTTTTTTAACTAAATAATATTTGGTTGAAAATTGATCTTTTTAAATTGAAAATTTTATTATTTTGTTGATAATTCACGTATTCTGTTAGAAATTGTTTAATTTTTTTATAGAAAATTAATCTTTGTGTTTAAAAGTTCAAGTTTTTGATTGAGAATTCATGTATTTTTAGTTCAATATTCATTATTTTAGTTGAAAATCCATGTTTTTGATTGAAAATAAAAATACTTATTTGAAAATTAAAATTTCTTGTTAAAAATTCATCATTTTAGTGAAAAATTCAACTATTTGGTTGAAAATTCATATAAAATTCCTGTATTTTGTTGGAAAATCGTTTTTTGGTTTCATGCATAATAAGATAAAATTAATTTGTTAAAAATTCGTTTTTGTTTTGTTGGAAATTAATTTTCTTTGTTGAAAATTCAACAATCTCGTCGAAGATAATTTGTTTTTAAACTGAAAATTCAACTATTCCGTTTTTTGTTTGAAACTTCATCACTTTGTCTGCAATTTTTTGTCGAAATTTTCTTTTTTTAACTGAAAATTTAAACTATACCATTTTTGGTTTAAAATTTTTAGTGTAAAATTCAATTATTTGGTTGAAAATTAATCTTGTTTGTAAAATTCAAATATTCCAGTTAAATATTTATCATTTTAGTCGAAAATTGATCTTTTTTATTTGGAAATTCAAACATTTGGTTAAGAATGTGTTTGTTTTGTTGAAAAATCGTCTTTTGTTAGCAAAATATTCTTTTGGGTTGAAGATTACTTTTTTTTAGTTGGAATTTTATTTATTTTTTAAATAATCTTTAATTTATATGTTTGTGAATTCATATATTTTGATAAAAAGTCCTTTTTTTAAAGAAAATTAATCTTCTTTTTTGATAACTCACCTTTTTTTATTAAAAATACAAAAATTCCATTTCATTATTTGCAATTTTAGTTGAAAAACCATCCTTTTGGTTTCAAAATAAAATGAATTAGTTGGAAGTAAATGTTTTTGTTAAAAATGCATCTTTTTTGTTTCAAATTAATCTATTCTAGTTGAAGATTCATCATTTTAGGCAAATTTAACTTTTATTTTTGGATAAAACCTGATTTTTTATATTAAAATTCAACTATTTGGTCGAAAATTAACCTTTTTGGTTGAAAATTTTCTTTCTTTCGTGGAAATTTTTTAAAATAATTTTTATTTGTTTGAAAAATCGTCTTTTGTGATAGAAAATTAATATTTTTGTTTGAAAATCCATCTTTTTGATTATAAATAAAACTACTCACTTGAAAGTTAAATGTTTTTGTTGAAAATTTATCTTTTTAGCTTACAATTCGTCTATTATAATGCAAAATTTCAGCTGAAAATGCATTGCTTTAGTTGAAAATGGATTTTTGTTTGTGGAAAATAAATTTTTTTTGGCTGCAAATATAAATATTCCATTTTTGGTTAAAATCTGATATTTTTTAGTTAAAAATTCAACTATTTGGTTGAAAATTGATATTTTTTAGTTTAAATTTAAATCATTTGATTGAGAATTCATTTATTTTGTTGAAAAATCGTCTTTTTTATCAGAAAATTTATCTTTTTGCTTTGAAAATAAATCTTCTTTTTTAAAAATACCTCTTTTTGGTTAAAATTTCAAGTTTGTTAAAAATTCATATATTTCATTTTTGTTTTAAGATTTATAGTTAAAAATTCAATTATTTGGTTAAAAGTTGATCTTTTTAAGTTGAAAAATTAATTATCTGGCTGAGAATTTATTTATTTTGTTCAAAAAACGTAATTTTTAATAGAAAAAATAATTATAGAAAATTTTAAATTATAGAAAAAAAAAAAAATTGCTCCTTTTTAGTTGAACATTCATCTATTTGGTTGAGAATTCATGTATTTTGATGAAAAATCCTCATTTTTTCAAGAAAATTAATCTTTTTTAAAAACTCACTTTTTTGTTAAAAATTCTTGTATTTCAGATCAATATTAATAATTTTAGTTGGAATTTCATTTTTTGGTTGAAAATAAAACTACTTGGAGAAAAGTTAAACGCTTTTGTTAAAAATTAATCTTTTTTGTTTATAATTCATTACTTTGGTTGTAATTTTTTTTAGTGAAACTTTTTTTTCTAACAGAAAATTTATCCAATGCATTTTTTTGGGTAAAATTTATAGTTTAAAATTAAATTATTTAGTTAAAAGTGGACCTTTTTTAGTTGAAAAATTAATTATTTGGTTGATAATTCATGTATTCTGTTCAGAAAATGTATTTTTTTGATATAGGAAATTAATATTTTTGTTTAAAAATTGATCCTGTTTGAAAATTCATGTTTTTTTTTGTTTGGTTAAAATTCATCCATGCCAATTAAAGATTCATTGAAAGTTTTAAAAATAATTTTTAATCTATGTGTTTATTATGTTGCAAAATCGTCTTTTGTGAAAGAAAATTAATCATCTTGTTTGAAAATCTATCTATTTTGATCAAAATTAAACTACTTACTTGAAAGTTAAATTTTTTTATTGAAAATTCATGACTTTAGTTGAAAATGAAGTTTTTTTGTGGTAAATATTTTTTTTCAACTGAGAATTTAAATATTCCATTTTTTGTTAAAACCTAATTAGTTTAAAATACAACCGTTTTGTTGAGAATTCATTTATCTTTTTATTTGAAAATTAATCTTGTTGTTTAATTAATATTTTTGTTTAAAATTTAATTATTTTGTTGAAAATTGATCTTTTTAGGTTGAAAAATTAATTATTTGTCTGATAAATCATGTTTTTTGTTCAAAAATCATATTTTGATTAAAAATTAATCTTTTTTGTTGTAAATTGTTGTATTTGATTGAACATTGATTTTTTTTAGTTGAAAATTCAACTATTTGGTTAAGAATTCCTTTTTTTCTTGACAGAAAATCAATTTTTTAAATGAAAACTGACCTATTTCCTTGAAAATTTGTTTCGTTTTTTTATTCAAAATGATTTTCTTTTTAAACTGAATATATAATTATTCCGATTGAATATCCCATTATATCAGTTAAAAATGCATCAATAATATCTCCTTTATTTGGAATTCTTCGGTCGGAATTTGTCTTCTTGTTTGAAAATTCATCATTTTTTTAAATGTAACTATTTTTTTTAAATTTAGTTTCTTTTTGGTTGGAAAGTCAATTATTCCTTGTAAGTATTCACTATTTTGGTTGAAAACTGCACTATTTTTTTTTAATTTTGTGTTCATGAAATTCATTTATTTTTTTGGAACTGAAAATATATCTATTCCACTAGAATATTTCATCATCGCAGTTGAAAATAATCAGTTTGATTGAAAATAAATTTTTCAACTAAAAACTAAACTATCCGTTGAAAAATTCATATTTTTTTGGTAGAAAATTAATCTTTTTGTTTAGAATTCCAAATAGTCCAGTCAAATATTTATCTTTTCACTTTGAAATTCATCACTTTTGTTGAAAATTGTTTTTTTTTATTGTGGCAAATTAATTTTTTAACTGAAAACTTAATTATTCCATTTTTAGTTAAAAATTGCTATTTTTTAGTTTAAAATTCATCTATTTGGCCGAAAATTCATGTATTTTGTTTGATAGTTCAAGCATTTGTAGTTGAAAATTTCCTTTTTTTAGTTGGAAACTTATTTTTTTTAAATAATTTTTAATTTATATGTTTGAGAATTCTTAAATTTTGTTGCAGAATCGTATTTAAAAAAAAAATTATTCTTCTGGTTTGAAAATTCATCTTTTTGGTTAGAAATCAAATTATTTCAATTAAAAAATAATCGTTTCATATGAAAATTCATCA
>JAWWLR010000092.1:14082470-14104401 GCA_035041075.1 Acraspis erinacei | reverse complement strand
TGATGAATTTTCATATGAAACGATTATTTTTTAATTGAAATAATTTGATTTCTAACCAAAAAGATGAATTTTCAAACAAGAAGATTAATTTTCTTTTTAAAAAATACGATTCTTCAACAAAATATAAGAATTCTCAAACATATAAATTAAAAATTATTTAAAAAAAGGAAATTTTCAACTACAAATACTTGAATTATCAGACAAAATACATGAATTTTCAACTAAATATAGATGAATTTTAAACTAAAAAAGTAGCAATTTTTAACTAAAAATGGAATAATTAAGTTTTCAGTTAAAAAATTAGATTAAATCTATTCTTAACAAATTAAAAAATTATCTACAAAATCAGACTTTAAAATAAAATTTTCAGTTAACAAAATTTATTTTCAATAAAAAAATCCATTTTCAACCAAACTGATGAATTTTTCACTAAAAAATTATAAATATTGAACTCGAATACTTGAATTTTAAGAAAAAATATGAATTTACGAAAAGATTAGTTTTCTGTCGAAAAGGACAATTTTTCAACCAAAAAGATTAATTTTCTGCGAAAATACGATTTTCGAACAAAATAAATTAATTCTTAACCAGATAGTTAAAATTTTCAACGAAAAAGAATCAATTTTACAATAAAATGATGATTTTTCAACTAATAAGATTAATTTGCAAATAAGGTGATTAATTTTCTATCACAAAAGACGATTTTCAACAAAATAAACACAAAGATTAAAAATTTCAACTAAAAAAGGTCAATTTTCAGCCAAATAATTAACTTTTTATATAAAAAAAATCAGGTTTGATCCAAAAATGGAAGTTAAATTTTCATTTAAAAAAATTTATTTTCCACAAACAAAAATCCATTTTCAACCAAATTTTTAAATCGAAACAAAGAGATTTTCAACTATAAATTTTTAATTAAAGATGCAATAGATAAATTTTCAGTTAGAAAAAAATTTCTACTAAAAAAAATTGCAACCAAAATGATGAATTTTAAACGAAAAAGATGCATTTTTAACAAAAAATTAATTTTCAAGTAAAATTCCAAATCTTCAAATGGAACAGATAAATACTTAAATTTTTAACAAAAAAGTGAGTTTTTAAAAAAGATTAATTTTCTTTAAAAAAACAACGATCATTTTTTATCAAAATACATGAATTCTCAGCCAAATGATTAATTTTCTGCGAAAATACGATTTTCGAACAAAATAAATTAATTCTTAACCAGATAGCTAAATTTTCAACCAAAATGAATCAATTTAACACTAAAATTATGAGTTTTCAAACAAAAAGATTAATTTGGAAACAATATTATTAATTTTCTATCACAAAAGACGACTTTTCAACAAAATAAACACAAAGATTAAATATTATTTTTAAAAATTTCACTAAAAAAGGATGTTTTTAAGGAAAAAGATTAATTGTCTACCAAAAGACGATTTTTCAACAAAATACATGTATTTACAACAAAATAGTTGAAGTTTAAACTAAAAAACGTCCATTTTCAGCCAAATAGTTGAATTCTAATATAAAAAATCAGGTTTTATCGAAAAATGAAATTTAAATTTGCAGTTAAAAAATTTATTTGCACACAGAAAAAATCCATTTTCAACCAACCTGTTAAAATTTCATCTAAAATTATGAATCTTCAATTGGAATTGATGAATTTTCAAACAGGATCAATCTTCAAACAAAAAGATTAATTTTCTATATAAAAAAAAAAACATTTTCTGAACAGAATACATGAATTATCAACCAAATAATTAATTTTTCAACTAAAAACGGCCAAATTGTAACTGAAGAATCTAATTTTAAACTATAAATTTTACACACAAAATTTAATAGATAAATTTTCAGTCAAAAAAAGAAGTTCCGTTAAAAAATCAAGAAATGAAGTTTCAACTAAAATTATTAATATTGAATTGAAATACTTGAATTTTTAACAAAGAAAGTGGGTTTTTGAAAAAATATTAATTTTCTTTAAAAAAAAAAGCTACTTTTTCATCAAAACACATGAATTCTCAGCCAAATAGTTAATTTTTTAACTAAAAAGGATGAATTTTAGAGCCAAATGATAAATTTTTTAACCAAAAAGATAAATTTTCAAAGAACATTAATTTTCAAAAAAAAAGATTAATTTTCCATTTAAACAAATTACGTTTTTTTGAACAGAGTACATGAATTATCAAAAAAACAATTAATTTTTCAATTTAAGAAGATCAATTTTCATTCAAACATTTGAATTTTAAACTATAAATTTTAATCAAAAAATGGAATTGTTAAATTTTCGACAAAAAAAAATAATTTTTCAAGAAAATACATGAGTCTAACTAAATAATTTAATTTTCAGTTAAAAAATTTATTTTCAAAGAAACTAATGTTTTTTTAACTAAAATTATGAGTCCTCAACTGGAATAGATGAACTTTAAATCAAGAAGATGAATTTTCAAAGCAGAAGATTAATTTTCAAACAAAAAGTTGAGTTTTTAACAAAAAATATTAACTTTCTGCCAAAGAAAACTGAATCTTTAACAAAAGACAGGAATTTTCAACCAAGTAATTGATTTTTCAATTACAAAAATATAAATTGTCAACTAAAAATTTAATACCTAAATTTGCAGTTAAAAATGTTGGTCAATTTAGAAAAGTGATTTCTAAATTTCTGAAAAATTCACTTTTGGTTGGAAATTGATCTTTTCTCGTTCAAAATTCAACAACTTGGATTAAAATTTCGTCTTTTTTAATTGAAAATTCATCTGTTTCGTTGAAAATTCACATATTTGGTTAAAACTGGACTTTTTTTGTAAAAAATTATATTTTTTTTAGCAAATTAATCTTATTGCTTAAAACTTCTTGTTTTCGGTTAAAAATTCTTTTTCTTCATTGAAAAATTCAACTATTTGGTCGAATATTTGCCTTATTTAATTGATAATTCATGTATTTTGTTGAAAAGTTGTATTTTTTGTTGAAAAAGAGTAATCTTTTTGGTTTAATATTTAATATTTTTTAATTTTTTCTTTTGAAAATTAATCTTATTGCTTAAAAATTCATCTTTTTGGTTGAAAATAAAATTATTCGGTTGAAAGTTGAAACCTTTTTAATTTTATTCATTTTATTCAATTGAAGATTCATTATTTTAATTAAAAATTCATTTTTTGGTTAAAAAATAGGGTATTTGATTGAAAACTTGTTTTTTCTATCGATAAAAACGAGTTTTTTGCCAAAAATTTAAATATTTTGTTGAAAATTTGTTTCTTGTTTGTTTGAAAATTATTTTTTTTAAAGTAAAAATGTAACTATTACTTCACTTGAAATTTTTTTTTCATTGAATTTTTAACTTAAAATCTAATTTTTTCAGTTTTGGTTGACAGCTTATCTTTTTTATTAACAATTATTTTTTGTCGTTTCAAAATTCAACTATTTCAGTTGAAGATTCATAGTTTTAGTTGAAAATTTATCAGTTGGGTTAAAAATTAATTTTGAACCTAAAAGTGTACCTTCCATTTTCTGTTGAAAACAATTTTTTAAAGTTGAAAATTCAACTATTTGGCTGAATATTTGACTTCTTTGATTGAAAATTCAGGTATTTCATTAAAAATTGTATTTTTTAGTGGAAAATTAATCTATTTTGTGTTAATTATTTATTATTTTAGTTGAAAGTTAATATTTTAAAAAAATTAATTTTATTTGTTTGAAGATTCTTTATTTTAATTAAAAGTTCATTTTTTGATTAAAAATAGGGTATTTTATTGAAAACTTGTTTTTTCTTTCGCTAAAAAAGAATTTTTTGCCAAAAATTTAAATATTTTGTTGAAAATTTGTTTCTTGTTTGTTTGGAAATTATTATTCTTTTTAAAGTAAAAATGTAACTATTATTTCACTTAAAACATATTTTTTTATTTGAATTTTTAACTTAAAATTTAATTATTTCAGTAAATTTTTTTTTAATTGAACTATTTCAGTTTCATTCTGTTCAAAAAACGTAATTTTTTAAAATAGAACATTAATATTTTTGTTTGAAAATTAACCTTATGTGACAATTCATCTTTTTAGTTGAAAATGTAATTTATTTTATTTAATTATTAATTTTTTAGGTAAAAATTTAACTTCTATTTTCTTTTAGAAATAATCTTTTTAAATTCAAAATTCAGCTATTTGGTTGAAAATTTGCCTTCTTCGATTGAAAATTCAAGTATTTCGTTAAAAATCCATGTCTTTTGTTGAAAAATTGTATTTTTTAGTTGAAAAATTAATCTATTTAGTCTAATCTTTCATCTTTTTTAATTTTTTTTCTGAAAATTAATCTTATTGTTAAAAATTTCATCTTTTTATTAAAAAATTCAAATATTCCATTTAATTATTCATCATTTTAGTTGAAAGTTAACATTTTTTAAAATTAAATTTTATATTTGTTTTGAGATTCACTATTTTAATTAAAAGTTCATTTTTTGATTAAAAAATAGGGTATTTGATTGAAAACTTGTTTTCTCTTTCGCTAAAAAAGAATTTTTTGCCAAAAATTTAAATATTTTGTTTAAAATTTGTTTCTTGTTTGTTTGAAAATTATTTTTTTTTAAAGTAAAAATGTAACTGTTATTTCACTTGAAATATTTTTTTAATTGAATTTTCAACTTAAAATTTAATTATTTCAGTTTTGGTTGACAGTTTATCTTTTTTAGTAAATTTTTTTTGTTTGAAATAAAACTATTTCAGTTTCATTCTGTTCAAAAAACATAATTTTTTTCAAATAGAAAATTAAGCTTTTTGTTCGAAAATTAACCTTATTTGAAAATTCATCTTTTTGTTGATATTGTAATTTTTTTTATTTAATTATTAATTTTTTAACTAAAATTTTAACTTCTATTTCATTAAAAAAAATTATTTTTCAAGTTCAAAATTCAACTATTTGGTTGAAAATTTGTCTTCTTCGATGGAAAATTCAGGTATTTCGTTAAAAATCCATGTATTTTGTTGAAAAATTGTCTTTTCTAGTGGAAAATTAATCTATTTTGGGTTAATTATTTATTATTTTAGTTCAAGTTAACATTTTTTTAAAATTAATTTTATTTGTTTGGAGATTCACTATTTTAATTAAAAGTTCATTTTTTGATTAAAAAATAGGGTATTTGTTGAAAATTTGTTTCTTGTTTGTTAAAAATTTTTTTTGAAGTAAAAATGTAACTATTATTTCACTTGAAATATATTTTTTTATTTGAATTTTTAACTTAAAATTTAATTCTTTTTTTAGTAATTTTTTTTTTAAATTGAACTATTTCAGTTTCATTCTGTTCAAAAAACGTAATTTTTTAAAACAGAAAATTAATCTTTTTGTTTGAAAATTAACCTTATTTGAAAATTCATCTTTTTAGTTGATATTGTAATTTATTTTATTTAATTATTAATTTTTTGACTAAAAATTTAACTTCTATTTTCTTATAAAAATTATTTTTTAAGTTCAAAATTCAACTGTTTGGTTGAAAATTTGTCTTCTTCGATTGAAAATTCAGGTATTTCGTTAAAAATCCATGTATTTTGTTGAAAAATTGTATTTTCTAGTGGAAAATTAATCTATTTTGGGTTAATTATTTATTATTTTAGTTGAAAGTTAACATTTTTTTTAAATTAAATTTTATTTGTTTTGAGATTCACTATTTTAATTCAAAGCTAATTTTTTGATTAAAAAAAGGGTATTTGATTGAAAACTTGTTTTTTTCTTTCGATAAAAAAGAAGTCTTTGCCAAAAATTTAAATATTTGGTTGAAAATTTGTTTCATGTTTATTTGAAAATTATTATTATTTTTTAAAGTAAAAATGTAGCTATTATTTCACTTGAAATATTTTTTTTTTATTTGAATTTTTAACTTAAAATCTAATTATTTCAGTTTTGGTTGACATTTGATATTTTTTAGTAATTTTTGTTAAGTGAACTATTTCAGTGTCATTCTGTTCAAAAAACAATTATTAAACCAATTGAAAAATCGTCTTTTGATAAAAAAAAAATAATATTTTTAGTTGAAAATCTAACTATTCCATTTTTGGTTTAAAAATAATTGTTTACAATTCAATTATTTGACTCATAATAATTGAAAAATTATTAAATTATTATTGTTATGTAAATATAATTTATATAAATAAATATAAATTTATTATAAATATCTATTAAAATTTTCCTTTTTTAGAGATATTTAGAAATTTTGAAAAGATTCAAAATTAATTTAAAACTTGAAATGATTTTTCATTTTGAAAAATTATTTTAAGAGAATATTTGAAAGGTTTTAAAAGATCTACAAAATCGCCAAAAAAGAATCTGAAAAATGTAAATGAACTTAAAATTAACTTAAATTTTTAAATAGAAAATTAATCTTTTTGTTCGAAAATTAACCTTATTTGAAAATTCATCTTTTTAGTTGAAATCCATGTATTTTGTTGAAAATTTTAATGTTTTTAGTGGGAAATTAATCTTTTTCGTTTAATATTTAATCCTTCTTATATTTTTCTTTTGAAAATTAGTCTGAATGTTATATTTCATCTTCTTAATTATATGAAATTTTTAGTAAATATTAGAAAGCACGTTTTGTTTTTATTAGAAACAAATTAACTATTTAATGATTCCTTAGAATTTAGAATTGTATATAGTCTAATAGGTTGAAATATTACTAATATAACAAGATTTTTATTGTTGAATGGGAAAAAAAAGGTTCGATAAATAACTAAAAAAAAAACTTTAGGAGCCCAGAAAAAAAAGAAAAACGAGACCACGTTTTTGAGGATGAAGTTTTCTATTTTTTTAGTTTGATTTCGTTTTTTATTTATTTGATTGATTTTTTTTTTTTTTGATTTTCCGCCTCGAATTGCTCGTTGAATTTGATAGTTTTTTTTATTTTCTGTAATAACGGTAAAAGTGTCGTGTGTAGCGGAGGGTTAACGAAGTCGAGCCCGTTGAGAGAGCGAAGTCCAGCCCACCTTCTCTCCCCCATCAGCATGCCTACTACTTCGTCTCTTTCTTTTAGCAGGTATGGTACAATGTACACTCCTCTGATTTAGCCAAATCAGAAATGGAAAAAATCTAGGAGAAAGAGAATTTTCTAGACAATTGTACGGGATGATTTTAGTATTTTATTCTTCTCTTTTGAATAGTTTTTTCAGCTGAATAAATTCAGGGTGGCCGCAGGGTCGGGGAAAATCGGGAAAATTCAGGGAATTTCGTAAAAAAAAAAATGCAAGATATTTCAGAGCCTTTGAAATATTTTTAAATTCATTGAACATTTTTTTTAAGTCTTAAAAAGCCATTGGAAAAAAAATCAAAATTTAAATAATCAGTTAAATATCCCAGATTCTTGAAAATATTTCATATTTGATAATTTTAAAGTTCTTGAAAATGTCTTGGAGTTTATAAAAATATCATAAAGTTTTTAAAATAATTTTAAATATATTAGGGTTATTAAGATTGAAAAAATTACTTGAAATTTATTAAAGTATTCTTAAATTTTGGCAAACCCTTTAAAATATCTTGAAATCCCTTGAAACTTTCTAAAGCTTTTGAAAATTCCTTGGAATCTTTTAACACAATTACTTTAAATTAAAAAAAAAATACCATAAAATCTTTAAAATCCTGTATTATGTTAAAAATTAATAAACATAATTTTAGTTAAAAAAACATTAGTTTCTTTGAAAATAAATTTTTTAACTGAAAATTAAATTATTTAGTTAGAAACTCATTTATTTTCTTGAAAAATTATTTGTTTTTTTGTTGAAAATTGCACTTTTTATTTACTTTTTTTTTTACTAAAAAAGATAAGCTGTCAACAAAAACTGAAATAATTAAATTTTAAGTTAAAAATTCAAATAAAAAAAATATTTCAAGTGAAATAATAGTTACATTTTTACTTTAAAAAAATTAAACAAACATGAAACAAATTTTCAACAAAATATTTAAATTTTTGGCAAAAAATTCTTTTTTATCGAAAGAAAAAAACAAGTTTTCAATCAACTATCCTATTTTTTAATAAAAAAATTAACTTTTAATTAAAATAAAGAATCATCAAACAAATAAAAATAATTTAAAAAGATGTTAACTTTCAACTAAAATGATGAATAATGAACTGAAATAGTTGAATTTTCAAACGACAAAAAATAATTTTTACTAAAAAAGATAAGCTGTCAACCAAACTTGAAAAAATTAAATTTTTAGTTAAAAAATTCAATGATCAACAAAAAAAATGAATTTTCAACTAAAACAGATCATTTTTTAACCAAAAATTGAATAATTGAATTTTAAGTAAAAAAGTGAATGTTCAACTGGAATAATATTTAGATTTTCACTTTGAAAACAGATAATTTTCAAACAAACAAGCAACAAGTTTTCAACAAAATATTTAAATTTTTGGCAAAAAAATTATTTTTTATCGATAGAAAAACAAGTTTTCAATCAAATACCCTATTTTTTAACAAAAAAATGAATTTTTAATTAAAATAATGAATCTTCAATTGAATAAAATTAATAAAATTAAATAGGTTTCAACTTTCAACCGAATAATTTAATTTTCAGACAAAAAGATGAATTTTCAAACAATAAGATTAATTTTCAAAAGAAAAAATTAAAAAAGATTAAATATTAAACCAAAAAGATTACTCTTTTTCAAAAAAAATTACAACTTTTCAACAAAATACATGAATTATCAATTTAAAAAGACAAATATTCGACCAAATAGTTGAATTTTTCACTGAAGAAAAAGAATTTTTAACCGAAAAGAATAATTTTTAAGCAATAAGATTATTTTTTTTTTAAATCAATTTTTAACCTAATATGTGAATTTTCAACGAAATAGATGAATTTTCAATTAAAAAATACGAAATTTTAATCCAAATTGTTGAATTTCGAACGAGAAAAGATCAATTTCCAACCAAAAGTGGACCTTCAAATTTTCAGTTGAAGGATAAATTTTCAACCATAAATATTAATTTTATACAAAAAGGGTGAATTTTTCACAAAGTAAATAATTTATAAACAACTGGTTTAATTTATAAATAAATAAAAATTAAATAATAAATTATGATTTAATTAGAGTAAACTCAGATAATCTGAAAAATCTACAACTGTAGATAAAATAGAAATCACTTTTCTAAATTGACCAACATTTTTAATTGCAAATTTAGGTATTAAATTTTTGGTTGACAATTTATATTTTTTTAATTGAAAATCAATTACTTGGTTGAAAATTCATGTGTTTTGTTAAAAATTCACTTTTCTTTGGCAGCAAGTTAATCTTTTTTGTTAAAAATTCACCTTTTTCTTTGAAAATTAATCTTCTTAATCTTCTTAAATTTTTTAACTGAAAATTAAATTATTTAGTTAGAAACTCATGTATTTTCTTGAAAAATTATTTGTTTTTTGTCGAAAATTGTACTTTTTATTTGAAAATTTATCTTCTTTTTCAAACAATTTATCTTTTTGGATAGAAATCTATATATTCCAGTTAGATATTTATCGTTCTAGTTAAAAATTCATCAGTTTGGCTGAAACTTTTGTTTGTTTGTGGAAAATTAATTTTTAAACTGAAACCTTAACTATTCCATATTGCGTTAAAAAAATTATATTTTTTAGTTTGAAATGTATCTAATTGGTTGAAAAGTTATCTTGTTTAGTTGAAAATTTATATAATTTGCAGAAAAAGCATCTTTTAGTAGAAAATTAATCTTTTTAATAATACTTTTTGTATCAAATTTAAACGCGTTTAAAAAAAAATCATCTTATTGGTTTAAAAAGCTTCTATTCCAGTTGAAGATTCATAATTTTAATTATAAATTCATATTGGTTGCAAATTTCTTTTGGCTGAAAATAATTTTTTTTTTAACGCAAAATTTAAATTTTCCATTTTAAGTTAAAAGCTTATGTTTTTTTAGTTTAAAATTCAATTTTTTGGTTGAAATTTTATCTTTTTAAGTTGAACAATTAATTATTTATTTGATAATTCATGTATTCTGTTCAGAAAACGGATTTTTATAAATAGAAAATAAATCTTTTTACTTGAAAATACATCTTTGTGGTTGAAAATTCATCATTTTCATCGAAAATTGATCTTTTTTTAGATTAAAATTTAACTATTTGGTTAGAAATTTATTTTTTAAAGTAAAAATTTAATTGTTCCATTTATGATTTAAGGCTTATTTCTTTTAGTTTACTTGGTTAAAAGTTAAACGCGTTCTTTAAAAATTTATCTTTTTAGTTAAAAAATTCTTCACTCGTTGAGAATTCTTTTTTGTGGAAAGTAAGTTTAATTTTTATTCTGTTGAAAAATCGTATTTTTAAAAGAAAATTAATCTTTTTCTTTTAGAATTCATCTCTCTGATTGAAAATTTATCATTTTGGTCGAAAATTGATCTATTTTAGTTGAAAACTTATTTATAATAATCGTTTATAAAAATCGTCTTTTGATGAAAAATTAATCTTTTTAGTTGAAAATCTAACTATTCCATTTTTGGTTTAAAAAATAATTGTTTAAAATTCAATTATTTGGCTCATAATTGATCTTTTTAAGTTGAAAAATTAATGATTTGTCTGAGAATTCATGTGTTTTGTTCAAAAATCGTATTTTGGTATCAAATTAATCTTTTTTGTTCCTTGAAAATTTGTTTGGTTTATTATTCAAATTTTTTTTAAGCTGAAAATATAACTATTCCACTTGAATATGCCATCATTGCATTTGAAAATTAAATTTTTGGTTGACAATTTATATTTTTTAATTGAAAATTCAAATTTTAAATGTATTTTTATAATTTTAAGGGATTTCACAGGATTTTAAAGATTTTAGGACATTTTTTAGAATTCCTAGACATTTTTAAGAGCTCTAAAAAGTTTGAAAGGATTTCAAAGAATTTGAAATATTTGAGAGTTCTAACATTCTAACATTCTAACATTTTTTTGATAGATTTCAATAATTTTGAAAGAATTTGAAAGGATTTTAAATATTTTATAGAATTTTGAAAACTTCCAAAGAATTTTCCATAGCTTTTAAAAAGTTTAAGGGAGTTTAAAGAATTAAACATATTTTGTTGTATTTTAAAAGATTTCAAGATATTTCAAAATCTTTCAAAGGGTTTGAAATATTTTAGGATATGTTTATAAATTTTAAATCATACAAATCCTTGCAAATTTTTTGGAACATTTTTAATCACTTGCAGATTCCTTGGGATCTTCGAAAATATTTTTAATGTTTTAAAATGTTTAAAAAATACTTGAAATCTGTTGAAATGCCTTGAAATTTTTTTAAGCTTTTTAAAATTTGTTGGATATTTAAAAAATACAGATGCTGCAAATATTTCGGAATAGCATCAATTTATTAAAATCTATTTTAAATTCCTTTTAATCTTTTAATATTTCAAGGTATTTTCAAAGATTTTAAAGTATTTTAAGGATTTTAGTAGATTTAAAAATAATTTTTTAGGATTTCAAGGAATTTCAAAGGATTTTAAAGAAATTGAATTATATTATTGTATTTATTTTTTTATTTTATTTCACAATTTTTTAAGAAATTGCAAAAAGATTTTAAGCGTTTTTAAGAAAGGTTTTTAAGCTTTTAGTGTATTTTTAAAACATCCAAGGAAATTTCAAAAGCTTTAAAAAGTTTGAAAACATTTGCAGATATTCCCAGCGAGTTTGTAAAACTTTGAAGAATTAAAAATATTTTAGGTTACTTTTCGAAGAATTTCTAAAATTTTCAAAGATTTTCAATTGATTTCAATATTTCTGTAGGATATGAAAAAATTTTATAGATTGTTTTTTAATGTCAACGAATTTTAAACAAGTTTAAAAACATTTTAAACTATTTGAAATATTTTAGGGCATTTAAAAAGATTCCAAGAAATTTTCAGTTTATTAAGTAATTGGTTTTCAAAGGATTTCAATTATTTAAAATTATTCCAAAGCATTTTCAAAAGATTTCGAAAATTTTTAAATGATTTAAATAATTTAAATGAAATCATTTGATGTTATTCCAAAAGATTTGTAAGATTTTAGTATATTTTTAAAATACCCAAAGAATTTTAAAAAGCTTTACAATATTTCCAAGAATTTCAGAAATTTGAAATATTTTAAGGGATCTAAAAAAATTCTATTGGATTTTCTGTACGGGAATTACCCAAAATTTCGGAAGATATGGAATAATTTTCTAAGGCAAATAACGCTTTAGAATATTTTAAAGATTGACAGGGAAAAATTAGGGAATTTTGAAAATGAAGTTTTGCGGCCATCCTGAAAATTTGATGTTTGTTTATTGACTCATTCATTAATTTATTTCTTTGTTTTTTAATTGAAAGATATTTTAGATAACCCAAAATATCGAAGCGAGATAGTAGTAGATATAATTTATTTGTAAGATTTACTAAAATTTTTTCAAATTAATTAATTTGAGTGATAAAATTCATCTTATAGATCCTGAAAAAGTGAATTAGAAATTCCGATTTTTTTTTATTTCTTTCGTGCTGAAATTAATTAAATAATTTTAGCTTAGGAGAAACAAGTTGTAATTTGGTATCGGAAAAATAATGACAAATTTTTTTGTAGGGTTTCTTTAGTTTTTAATGTAAGAAAGAAGCCATTATTTTTTACATTTATTCAATTCTTCAAGAAATATAAGATAAATTTTTTACGGCAAAGAACGGTTCTCAGGTAATTAAGAAACAAGTTTTCTAAAAAAAAAATTATTTTCTAAGAGACGTAACAACATAATATTCATGAAGACTAACTAAATGACTGTATTATTTAGAAATTGACAGTTTATTTATTAATTAGTTATTCTAAAATTAATTTATTAATTATAATTCACTTTGGAGTGAATATCAAGGTATTAATAATGTATTTGCTTATTTTATCGCTCAGCTTTTGGAAATAGTAATTCATATGAATCGCTTTTATAATCATTTCTGCAATTTGCAATTTGTCGCTTTCATATGCTTGATTTGCGTTTAATTTTTCATTGCAATTTTCCGCAATTGAATTTTTTTTTACATTTATTTTAAAAACAGACTTTGTATTTTTCATTTAAAAAAAAAAAATATTCAGTAAATTAAATTTATGCTTAGTCAATCTTGACTAAATTCGCTAAGCTCTTTTGCCGAAGAATGCACATTTGTGTCCAGTGCTGACTCGGCATTGCAGATTAAATTTCAAAACCTTAGACTTAAATCCGCAAAGCACATCTGTTTTAATTTTTTATCTTCACAGTACTATAGGCAGTACGCCGTCCATAGAGACAAGTGAGTCGGAAACGGCAGGTGCTTCCATGACGAGAAGAAGTTCCTCTGGAGTATTGTTGTCACCGGAAGTGGAAATTAGTGGTGTGTTTTTCATTTTTATTATTTTGCGGAAAATGTCTTATAGGCAGGGTGATCGCTGGTCTGGGAAAACCCGAGAAATAACATTGAATTTATTTTTTCACCTGTGATTAAACAATTTAAAATTAAAAGCGTTTGAAGTTGAAGGTTTTCGTGAAAAAACATTTTCATTTTCTCGACTTTAAATATAAATAAATAAATTTTTTAATGGATCTGTACGTAAGGTGAAATGAAATATTTAAAAGTAAACAATTTAAAACTTAATTTTTTCACATGCAAAGCCTGGAATCGTTTAAATTTTAAAGAGCTTTTAAACTTTGAACGGACAAATTTTGAGTAATTTTTAGAGATATTTAGAAATTTTTAAAAGATTCAAAATTAATTTAAAACAAAAAAATAAACTTTTTTGTAATTAGCAGGATTTTCTAAAAATTGTAGTAAAAATTCGATGAATTTTTTTATAATTTTTGTTTAAATATTCTCCTAAAATAATTTTTCAAAATAAAAAATCATTTTCAATTTTCCTAGGAATCTTAAGAAAATTTTTTTCATTCTTTTGAAGCCTTTAAAATTTTTTGAAAAGCAGAATTAATCTCTCTTGGTTATAAATTCGACTATTTGGTTAAAAAATTTAATTATTTTGTTGAAAAGTCATCGGTTTTCGTCTAAAATTTATATTCTTTCGTTAAGAGTTAATTATTTTTATTCTAAAAGTCTATTATTATATTTTTAGTTCAGCATTCATATTTTTAGATTAAAAATCGTAATCTTTAGTTAAAAATTTAATTATTTTCTTGAAAATTCGTCTTTTTTTGGTTAAGATTTAATTTTTTTATTATAAAGGCTACTATTATATTTTTTGATCAATTTCCAGAATTTCTAAAAATTTGAGCAATTTCCAAAATGTCTGAAAATTTTGAAAATTTTTAGAAATTTTGGAAATTTATCCAAGTTTTTAGAAATTTATTAAATTTTTAAAAATTTTCAAAATTTTTAGAAAATTTTCAAAATTTTTAGAAAATTTGGAAATTTTCCAAATGTTTTAATTAATCTCTCTTGGTTATAAATTCGACTATTTGGTTAAAAATTTAATTATTTTCTTGAAAATTCGTCTTTTTTTGGTTAAGATTTAATTTCTTTATTATTAGAAAGGCTACTATTATATTTTTGGTTAAAAATTTGACTATTTAATTTAAAAAATTAATTATTTTATTGAAAATTAAAGTATGTGTTTGAAAAGTCTTATTTGAATTTATTTTATTTTATTTTTATTTGAAAAGTCTACTTTAATATTTTTGGTTTTGCATTCATTTCTTTAAATTCAAAATTCTACTAATTTGTTCAAAATTAATAATTTTGTTGAAAGCTCGTCTTTTTGTGTGAAAAATCGGTAGGTTTTAATTGAAAATTCATCTTTTGATAAAAAAAAGTCGCCTTTTTTGTTAGAAAATTTTTTTTGGCCGAAAGTTAATTATTTTTATTTAAAAATTAAAAAATTAAATTGTTCTATTGAAAACTCAAGTATTTTGTCCAATCTTTTTTGGTTTAAAATTCTTCTTTTTTGGTTAAAAATTAATTCTTTTCATTTCAAAAGTGTTTTTTTATATTTATTTTATTTATATAATAATAATATATAATAATATATTTATTTATTTTAGAAAACTTCACAAGATTTAAAGGATTACATTTTTTTTAAAGAATTGAAAAAAGTGTATTTTAAAAATTTGAAATATTAAAATAATAATAAATAAAATAGTAATAATAATAATAATGAAAGAATTCTTTGGTTAAATAACTTTTCCATTTCAATGGAGGATTAATTTATTTTTTAAGTATTTCATTGAAAATGTATCTTTTTTTTATTTGAAAATTCAATATTTTGATTGAAACTATTTTGTAGAAAATTCAGTCTTTTTTGGTTGAATTCAACTATTTTTTATTTGAAATTAAAATCTTTTTTGATTGAAATATCAACTAGCAACTATTATATTTTTCGTTAATAATTATTTCCCTTTTTTGTTTAATTGAAATATTTTTGTAATAAAATATAAATGTTTTTTGGTTGAAATAACAACTATCACATTTTTCGTTGAAATTTTATCTTTTTTTATTCGTAAATTAAATGATTTGGTTGAACATTCATCTATTTTGTTGGGAACTCAATTATTTTTATTAAAATTATAATGTTTGGTTAAAAATTAAACTATTTTGTTAAAATTCATATTATTTTGAAGAAAATTCACCTTTTTATTTGGAAATTCAACCGGTTGAAAATGAAACTGTTTTTTTATTATTAAAGTTTAATTTTTTTAAATAAAATTGTTGAAAATTCGTATTTTTGGTCTAGAAATTATTATTTTTTAAATTATGTAGTTTTTATTTCAAAATGCAACTGTTTAGTTAAAAATTAATCTGTTTTTGTTGGGAATTTAATGATTTTGTTAAAAAAATCGTCATTTTTAATTAAATTGAACTATTTTTTTATTTGAAATTAAAATATTTTTGGATTAAGTTATCAACTGTTATATTTCTCGTTAATAATTATTTACCTTTTTTGGTTTAATTGAACTATTTTTGGAATAAAATAAAAATATTTTTTGGTTGAAATAACAACTATCACATTTTTGGTTGAAATTTTACCTTTTTTTATTTGTAAATTAAACGATTTGGTTGAACATTAATCTTTTTTATTGAAAATTCAATTATTTTTATTTAAAATTTAACATTTGGTTACAAATTAAACTATTTTTTAAAATTAAAGCTTAATTTTTTTGTTTAAAATTGTTGAAAATTCGTCGTTTTTGGCTGGAATACCAACTATTGCCTTTTTTTTAAATGTATAATTTTTTATTTATGAATTCAACTAGTTTCTTTAAAATATGATTATTTGAAAGGAAATTTTACGATTTGGTTGAAAATTAAATTATTTTGTTCAAACGTTCAATCGCTTTGTTGAAAATTCATCCTTTTAGATTGAAAATTAATTTTTTTCTTTTGTAGAAAATTTCTTGTTTGAAAATTCAACTGTCTTGTTAAAAATTTATCTTTTGGGCTTGAATATTGAACTATGTTGTTAAAAATACAACTGTTTTTAATTGAAGTTGATTTTTTTTCTTCGAAAAATTCAATTTTTTGTTTAAATTTGATATAAAATTAATTTATTTTTATAGTTCAAGTTTAAAATGTTGACAAATCATCTTTCTTGACTGAAAATTAATTTTCTTATTGAAATTTTTGTTTTTGTTAAAAAGTCAACCATTGTTGCTAAAAGTTTTGAGGATAAATTTAGAAGCAACCTTTTTTTAATTAACGTTTTTTTTTAATAACTTAAAGAAAATTTTATAGTGGTCAGGGAAAATAAAAAATTGTTGAGCGAATTTTAAAATTGGGATTTCGTAGCAATCCTGTTAACAATTAATCTAGGTTAATCTAGGTATATAATCTAGGTAATCTAGAAAAAAAAGACTAAAATTTCGTAAATTAGTCGCGAAATCCATATTTAATAAATAATTTACTAAATACGCAGATATATTTATTGTTTATAGACTAATAAATTGGTAAATGTTTATTTTGATGCGCCTGTACTTTCTGATAGAAAGTCCATTTGTTGAAATTGTAGGACAATTGGGTCAGAAGACTGGTGAAGAGCAAGAAGGATTCTACCTTTTGAAAAAGGACAGTCAGCGACGAATGACTCTCACGAGAGTTTTGGGCCAAGACGAGACGAAAATTTGCGAAGTTTGGATGAGAAGTATTCATCAAGACGTTGGCCAAACTGTTCTTCGTATGGTAATCTATTTAATTTTGTATTTATTCCCAATTATTTTCAGGTCGCAAGTCCAAAATAGTACATTGTGTATCAAGGGCGTAAAGAAGGCTAAGTAGTCGTACGCCCTTGATACACACTATACTTTTTGTCCTCCCTCCTTGAAAACTAGCATTTCAGCAAATAGATGAGGTTTAGTTTACTTGAGAATTTTAGAATATAAGTAAAAGGAGGAAATAACGTACTGAGCAGAAGGAAGCCTTAGGGTCCAGCGATTTTGGCTGCCTATTGATACGAAAAATATAAAAATTTGAACTTTTTTTCAAAATCTTCAAAATTTGTTAAAATTTTGGCTATATTTTCGAAATTTTGACCATTTTTCGAAATTTTAGTAATTTCAGAATTTTGAGAAATTTCTCAAAATTTTGAAAATTTTCAAAAATTTGACAGCTTTCCAAAATTTCTAAACATTTTCAAATATTTGATCCATTTCCAAAATTTCTGAAAAATTTGATAAATTTCCCTAAATTTTCAAAAATTTGATAAATTTCCAAAAATTCTGAAAATTTTCAAAAATTTCATAAATTTCTAAAAATTTCATAAATTTCTAAAAAATTTGAAAATTAAAAAAAAATTTGATAAATCTCCAAAATTTCTAAAAAATTTGAAACTTTGATCAATTTCCAGAATTTCTAGAAAAATTTGAAAACTTGAAAATTTTCAAAAAATTGATAAATTTCAAAAATTTGATCATTTTCCAAAATTTCTAAACTTTTGGAAAATTTTGTCATTTTCCAAAATTTCTAAAAATTTGATAAATTTCCAAAATTTCTAAACTTTTTCAAAATTTTGAAAATGCATAAAAAACTTTATAAAGTTCCAAAATTTCTAAAAAATTTGATAAATCTCCAAAATTTCTAAAAATTTGATCAATTTCCAAAATTTCTAATAATTTTCAAAAATTTGATCAATTTCCAAAATTTTAAAATTTGATCAATTTCCAGAAATGTTGATAAATTTCCAAAATTTCTAAAATTTTTGAAAATTTTATTTATTTCCAGAATTTCTAAAAATTTTGAAAATTTTCAAAAATTTGATCAATTTCCAGAATTTATAAAAATTTGATCAAATTACAAAATTTCTAAAAATTTTGATAAATTTCCAAAATTTCTAAAAAATATGAAAATTTTCAAAAATTTGATCAATTTCCAGAGTTTCTAAAAATTTTGAAAATTTGATAAATCTCTAAAAAATTAAAAATTTTTTTAAAAATTTGATCATTTTCCAAAATTTCTAAAAATTTGGAAAGTTTTATCAATTTCTAAAATTTCTAAAAATTTGATCAATTTCCAGAATTTCTAAAAATTTGATCAAATTACAAAATTTCTAAAAATTTTGATCAATTTCCAAAATTTCTAAAAAAATTTCCAAAATTTCTAAAAAAATTGGAAAATTTGATAAATTTCCAAAATTTCTAAAAAATTTGAAAATTTGATAAATTTCCAAAATTTCTAAAAATTTTGAAAATTTGATAAATTTTCAAAAATTTGATAAATTTTCAAAAATTTGATAAATTTTCAAAAATTTGATAAATTTTCAAAAATTTGATAAATTTCCAGTTTCTAAAAATTTTGAAAATTTTTTGATAAGTTTCAAAAATTTCTACAAATGTTGCAAATTTTTCAAAATTTGATAAATTTACAACATTTTGAAAATTTTTTAAAATTTGATAAATTTACAATATTTTGAAAATTTTTCAAAATTTGATAATTTCCAAAAGTTTGATAGATTTCCATAATTTCTAAAAATGTGAAAATTTTCATAAATTTTGTAAATTTCCAAAAATTCAATTAAATTATTCAAAATTCGTCCTTTTGAATCAGAAATTCTTCCTTCTGGATTCAAAAGTCATCTTTTGGTAGCAAAGTCTTATTTTTTAGTTAAAAGTTTATTGTTTTAAATTAAAAAGTTTACTATAACATTTTTGATTGAAAATTCAACGATTTCGGAAAAAAATTCATCTTGTTTAGTCGAAAATTCAAGCAAATTATTTAAAATTCATCCTTTTGAATCAGGAGCTCTTCCTTCTGGATTCAAAATTTATCTTTTGGTAGAAAAGTCATATTTTTTGGTTAGAAGTTTATTGTTTTTAATTTAAAAGTCTACTATCATATTTTTGATTGAAGATCGAATTATTTTATTAATAGGTCATCTTTTTTAGTCGAAAATTCAAGTAAATTGTTTAAAGTTCGTCCTTTTAAATAAGAAATTCTTCCTTCTGGATTCAAAATTTTGTTGATAGTACAACCCTTTGGTTCGAAAACTCAAGTGATTTATTGAAAATGTATCTTTTGGTGGAAGTCATTTTTTCTTGTTGGTAGTTAATTTTTTTTAATAAAACATTAGTCTACTATTAAATTTTCTATTAAAAATTATATTATTTTGTTGAAAATTCCTCCTTTTTTGGTCGACAATTCCAGTGAATCTTACTATTTTTTTTAAAGTCAACTATTTGGTTAAAATGTCGTATTTTTTAGTCGAAAATTCAAGTGATTTATTGCAAATTCGTCTTTTGGTAGAAAAGTTCTCATTTTTGGTTGGAAGTTCATTTTTTGAATTGAAAAGTCTACTGTTATATCTTTGGTTGAAAATTTAATTATTTTGTTTAAAAGTCCTCCTTTTTTGGTTCGAAGTTAATTATTTTTACTTGAAAAGTCGTCGATCATATTTTTGGTAACAAATTTGATTTTTTTGTTGAAAATTCAACTATTTTTTAGAATTCATTTTGTTTAGTCTAAAATTCAAGTGATTAGTTGATTTAATCTGGCATTAGTTCTTTTTTATCAGATATTCATTTTTTGAATAAAAATGACGTTTTTAACTCAAAATTTAAGTAATAATTTTTTTGCGAAAATTGATATTTTTATTTGAAAATTCAACCATCTGGTAGAAAATTCATTTATTTGGTAGAAAATATTCTTTTTGGACTAAAAATTTAGCGATTGGGTTTAATTGCTTTCTGTTTTTACTAAAAAAAACTTCTTCCTTAAAATGCAACTTTTTGATTTTTTTGTTCAAAATTCAACTATTTTGTTGAAAATAGAATAAATTTCAAATTTAAATCTTAAGAATATGGTACCTTCATTAATTTTATTTAAAAGAATTTATTTCCCTATTATTCCCCTATTTCGGCGAAAAATTGCCCCATTCCCCCTGTTTAGATAACAGTTTAGGCTATGAAGACTGAATATATTTAACCCTCAATTTTTGGTAAGCTTACTTGCAAAAAATAAAAAGTAAAGAGAAAAATAATCAATACAGTCCTGTAATATAAGTTCAGAAAAATACTCTTTGGTTCAAAGAAATTTATTTATTCGAATTCAGTCAAAAAAAAGTTGTCCGTTCAAAGAACATTCTTTAGATTCAGAGAAATTATCTTCTGTTCCCATGAAATTTTTTCTTTAATTTAAAATGATTTTATACATCTTAAAAAAATATTGTTACTTAAATGGAAAAAATTACGTCGAAGAAACGGTGTCTTTAATTAAAGACCAATATTTTTCGAAGTGAATTTCAGTGTAAAAATAAATCAGACAGAAAGTTACCAATAAGTTTCAATAAGCGGTCACTTTTCCAGGGTCTCCAAACATGAGGAAAGTAAACAACTCTGTGTACTTTTCTCTTTCAGGTCTGATGGGATTTTTTTGTTATGTCTGCGATGACAAATCTTCGGGTTGCTAAAAAAAATCAATAAAAATGATGCGAAGAAAATATCCAAGGAAGCAAATTTTATCAAATAAAGAAGACTAATTTGCTTGAAAAACTTTTTTGAACTACGAAATTCTTGTAAGTTAAATAAACAAAAATCCAGGGATCAAATTTGGGATCATTTTTGAATATTTTAATTTAAAATTAAAAAGAAAATAAAGAGAAAAAAAAAGAAACTAAAGGGATAAAACCTCCAAATCCCTATTTAATTAAAATGAATTTACAAAAAATTTACCAACCTTCAAAATTTTTTCAAGGTTAACTCTGTTTTTTAATGGAAACCCCTTTTTTACATCGGCAGTCAAACGAGCGGTAAATTTGACTTTCAAATATTTATCCAGGGCATAGGTACATTATAACCTTGAAGGTCAGTCTAAGGTCATTGAAATTTAAAAAAGGTCTGCATATCTCTGGGTCAAGGTCAAATTTGACCTATGACCTGAGTACATATTCTAAAGTAAAATTTAGAGCTCTACAGATTGCCGATGTAAAAAGAAGTTGCGAATTAAAAAAAAAAGTTGACCTTGAAAAAACTTTGAAGCTCACTCAAAGGTCATTTAATCTTAAACAAGTTCTCCATACCACCAGAGCTTATCAATTTTTTTTTTTAGCAAAGTCACTAGCATGAACAAGGCGTATTCAGTAGTGACTTTAAGCATGACCTTGAAAATGTTCTCAAAATCATTCCAAGGTCAATTTTTTTCATTGGAAGCTCCTTTTTTACATCGGCAATCCATAGAACTGTAAATTTTACGTTCAAATGTAAAATGAGGTCATAGGTCCAGTTTGACCTTGTTCCAGAGGTATGCAGGCCGTGTTTAAGTTTAAATGACCTTAGAGTGACCTTCAAGGTTACAAAGTACCTATGACCTTGGTAAATATTTAAATGTAAAATTTTCCGCTTTATCGATTGTCGATGTAAAAAAGCGTGTTTCGATTTTAAAAAATTGACCCTCGAAAAACTTTGAAGGTCATCGTCAAGATGAAAATAGAGGTCACCATTGAATTCCTCTTGGAAACTTTCTTTAAGAATAACCTTGACATTCCTGAAAAATACCTTAGCTGACG
>JAWWLR010000092.1:14054926-14076695 GCA_035041075.1 Acraspis erinacei | reverse complement strand
AAAAAGTTGAATTTTCAACTGAACCTAAATAGATTTTCAAACAAAAATTTACTATTTATTTTTAATTCGCCCTGAATTCTGATTATTTTATCCTAAATGCTTTAAATTTTGTTTGAATTCTACATTGACTCAATTCTACCCATTTAAATTAATTTTTCTATTTTTTTGCATTTATTTCTATTCCCTTGATTGCTTTTTAAATTCAGGTATATTTTTTTTATGAATTTCATCTAATTTTTCTCATTTCTTTTATATTTCTCTAAATTTATTAAAAATTTATTGTAATCAATCAAATTTTTTTTTTCGCTTCTTAAAACCAAAAAGTTAATTTTTCATACAAAAATATTAATTTATTGACAAAAAGACGAATTTTTAATAAATTTCCAAAATTCTCAACTAAAAAGTTAAATTTGTAAGAAAGAAATAAGAATTTTAAGAATTCCAAAAAATTTATTTGTAATTAAAAATTAAATTTTCAACTAAAAAAATTAACAATTTAATTTTTGATTGAGAAATTATCTTTTTTAGCTAGCATGTATCTTTTTTTAGTAGTAATCAATCTTTTTTGTTGAAAATTCTATTATTCTCGTTGAAGATTCATAATTTTAGTTAAAAATTCATCTTTTTGTATTCGGTTGAACATTATTTTTTTAATTAAAAATGTAACTATCTTATTTTCCGTTAAAAATTTATCTTTTTGTTTGAAAATTCATTTCGTTGATTTGAAATTAAATTTTACTTAGCAAAAAATATTTTTTGGTTTATGTTACAACTATTACATTTTCCTTTGAGAACTCATCCCTTTCTTTAAATTTTAAACTATTTTATTGCAATTTTTGTTTGTTTTCTATAAATTAATTTAAAAAATTTAACTAGTTTAGTTGAATATTTCACTATTTTACTTAGAAAAATCTTCTCATTGATTAAAAATTATTCACTTAAATTAAAAATTTAATATTTTAAAAGATTACAAAGAAATTTTTATCGATTTTAGTAATTTAATGGGATTTTAAAAACTTTAAAAAACTTTCAAGGGCTTTCAAAAGATATCAAAGGATTCGAAATATTTTAAGAAATTTAAATTCGCTAAATTCTACCCAATTCAATTAATTTTTCCATGTTTTTAAATTGATTTCTATTCACTTGATTGCCTTTTAAAATCAGTTTGATTTTTTTTTTTTATGAATTTCATCTCATTTTTCTCATTTTTGTTGTTGAATTTTTAACAAAATTGAAGAATTCTCAACCAAAAAGTTGAGTTTTAAACTAAGAAAGGTGAATTTTTTAACGAAAACGATTAACTTATTACGAATTTTTAATCAAATTCCAAAAATTCTCAACTAAAAAATTAGATTTTTAGGAAAAAAATCATTTTTTTTTTAAAGAAAGTAGCTCAACTTTAAAATGTAGTTGTTTAATTTTTAACTGAAAAATACGAGCTTTTAACAAAATTAAAGAATTCTCAACGAAACCGTTGGTTTTTTTGACTAAAAAAGAATAATTTTTAAACAAAAAGTTTAATTTTATACCGCAGAAAACTTATTTTTTTCACAAAATTTAAGACTTATGAACCAAACAGTTGAATTTTTAACTAAAAAAGAATTATTTTTAAACAAAAATATTAATTTTCTACCGAAATTAAAAGAAAAAATGAAATTCAAGAATTCTGAACCAGAAAGTTGATTTTTCAACTAAAAAATATGTATTTTTAAACAAAAAGTTTAAGTTTCTACCGAAATTTTTTTAAAAATTAAGTTCAAGAAATCTGAACCAAAAAGTTGAATTTTCAACTAAACTAGATTAATTTTCAAAAAAATTTAACAAAAGTTTAATTTTGCTTAAAAAAAAATTATAATTTTCGACCAGCAATCTTTAAAACTTAGTTATTCAATTTCTAACTGAAAAGATGAATTTTTAAACAAAAAGATTATATTTATGTCGAGAGAAAAAACGAATTTTTAACAAAATACAAAAATTCTCAACCCAAAAGTTGATTTTTTCAATTAAAAAAGATTAACTTATTACCAAAAAAGACGAATTATTCATAATGTTCAAAAATTCTCAACTAAAAAGTTACTTTTTTAAGAAAGAAATCATTTTTTTTTGTTTTTAAGAAAGCAGTTCTACTTTAAAATCTAGTTGTTTAATTTTTAACCAAAAAATACGAATTTTTAACAAAATTCGAGAATTCCCAACGAAACCGTTGGTTTTTTTAACTAAAAAAGAATAATTTTAAAACAAAAAGTTGAATATTCTACCGAAGAAATCGTACTTTTTAAACAAAATTCAAGAATTATCAACCAAACAGTTGAATTTTTAACGAAATTTTCTTTTTAACGAAATTCAAGAATTCTGAAATAAAAAAATACAATTTTTAAGAAAGAAATAAAATTCTTTTTATGTTTTTAAGAAACTAGTTCAACATTAAACTTAGTTATTTAATTTGTAACTGAAAAAACGAATCAATTCAAATAAAAAAGATGAATTATTTAACAAAAATATTAGTTTTCTACCGACACTTTTTTTTAACGAAATTCAAGAATCCTGAAACAAATTTGGAAGTCTTAACTAAAGAAGAATAATTTTCAAACAAAAAAAATTAATTTACGACGAAAAAAGACGAATTTTTAGAAAATGCTTAACCAAAAAGTCAAATTTTAAAAAAAGAAAGAAAACATTTTTTTTTAGTTTTGAAGAAATTCTTAAATTCTAATTTTCAACCAAACAGTTGAATTTTCAACTAAAAAAGGTGATTTTTTAAACAAAAAGTTTAATCTTCTATCAAAAAAATTTTTTTTTTTAACAATTCAAGAATTTTCAACCGAAAAATTGAATCGTCAACTGAAAAAAAAGAAATTTAGAAACAAAAAGATTAATTTAGAATTAAAAAAGATGAATTTTCAATATAATTCAAGAATTCTCAATCAAAATAGTTAATTCTCAACTAAAAAGTTTGATTTTCAACTTAAAAAGAATCATTTTTAAATCAAAAGTTGAATTTTCTACTAAAGAAAACGTATTTTTTAAACAAAATTCAGGAATTATCAACCAAAAAGTTGGGTTTTCAAATAAAAAAGATTAATTATTTAAGTAAAATATTACTTTTTTTTAACGAAATTGAAGAATTCTGAAACCAAAAGTTGAAGTTTTAACTAAAGAAGATTAATTTTTAAACAAAAAGATTAATTTGCGACGATAAAAGACAAATTTTTAGAAAATTCTTAATAAAAAAGTCAAATTTTTAAAAAAGACAGAAAACATTTTATTTTTAGAAGAAAGTAGTTCAACTTTAAAATCTAGTTGTTTAATTTTTACCCGAAAAATACGAATTTTTAACAAAGTTCAGGAATTGTCAACCAAACAGTTGGATTTTCTACTAAAAAAGATTAATTTTTGAAGCAAAAGTTTGAATTTTCTACCCAAGAAAACGTATTTTTTAAACAAAATTAAAAAATTATCAAACCAAAAGTTGACTTTTTCAATTAAAAAAGATTAACTTGTTACCAAACTACACGAATTTTTAATAATATTAAAAAATTCTCAACTGAGAAGTTACATTTTTAAGAAAGAAATTTTGTTGTTGTATTTGTTTAGTTTTTAATAAAGTAGTTCAACTTTTTAAAAAAGAATAATTTTAAAACAAAAATTTGAATATTCTACCGAAGAAAAAAAAGGTTTTTTCGAAACAAAATTCAAGAGTTGTCAACCAAACATTTGAATTTTTAACTAAAAAAGAATAATTTTTGAACAAAAATATTAATTTTCTCCCGACATTTTTTTTAACGAAATTCAAGAATTCTGAAACAAATTTTGAAGTTTTAACTAAAGAAGAATAATTTTTAAACGAAAAGATTAATTTCAAGAATTCTAAACCTAAAAGTTAAATTTTTAAGAAAGAAATAAAATTCTATTTTATTTTTTAATAAACTAGTTGAACTTTAAACCTAGTTTCTTATTTTTAAATGAAAAAATTAATTTTGAACAAAGTTCAAAAATTTTCAACCAAAAAGTTGAATTTTCTACTAAAAAGGGAATTTTCAATATTATTCAAGAATTCTCCATGAAAATAGTTAATTCTCAACTAAACAGTTTGATTTTCAACTAAAAAAGAATAATTTTTAAATAAAAAGTTGAATTTTTAAATCAAAAGATTAATTTACTACGAAAAAGACGAATTTTCAACAAAAATTCAAGAATTCTCAACCAGAAAGTTGAATTTTGAACTAAAAGAGAATCATTTTTAAACAAAAAGTTGAATTTTATACCGCAGAAAACGTATTTTTTTACAAAATTCAAGAATTATGAACCAAACAGTTGAATTTTTATCTAAAAAAGAATAAGTTTTGAACAAAAATATTAATTTTCTACTGAAATTTAAAAAAAAATGAAATTCAAGAATTCTAAACCAAAAACTTGATGTTTTAACTAAAAAATATGAATTTTTAAACAAAAAGATTAACTTACGATGAAAAAAGACGAATGTTTAGAAAATTCTTAACCAAAAAGTCAAATTTTTAAAAAAGAAAGTATTTTTTTTTTAGTTTTGAAGAAAGTAATTCAACTTTAAAATCTAGTTATTTACTTTTTAACAGAAAAATACGAATTTTTAACAAACTTCAAAAATTTCCAACGAAGCAGTTGGATTTTCAACTAAAACAGAATAATTTTTAAACAAAAAGTTGAATTTTCTACCAAGGAAACGTATTTTTTTAAACAAAATTTAAGAAATCTGAACCAAAAAGTTGATTTTTCAACTAAAATGATGAATTTATAAACTAGAAGATTAATTTACTACGAAAAAGGACGAATTTTCAATAAGATTCAGGAATTCTGAACCAAAAAGTACAATTTTTAAGAAAGAAATAAAATTCTTTTTAAGTTTTTAAGAAATTAGTTCAACTTTAAACCTAGTTATTTAATTTTTAAATGAAAAATAAGAATTTTTTAACCAAATTCGAGAATTCCCAACGAAGTAGTTGAATTTTCAACTAAAAATTATAATTTTTAAACAAAAAGTTGAATCTTCTACCGAAAAAAATGATTTTTTGAACGAAATTCAAGAATTTTGAACGAAAAAGTTCAATTTTCAACTAAAAAGAGGAATTTTTAAACGAAAGCATTAATTTACGACAAAAAAGATGAATTTTCAATATAATTCAAGAATTCTCACCCAAAAAGTTAAATTTTTAAGAAAGAAATAAAATTATTTTTTAAGTATTTAAGAAACGAGTTCAACTTTAAACCTAGTTATTTAATTTTTAATAGAAAGAAGCGAATTCTTAACAAAATTCAAGAATTCTCAACCAAAAAGTTGCATTTTCTATTAAAAAGGTGAATTCTTAAACCAAAATAATAATTTTCTAATAAAGAAGATGAATTTTGAATATAATTCAAGAATTCTGAACCAAAAAGTTGAATTTTTAAGAAAGAAATCAAATTATTTTTTAATTTTAAGAAACTAGTTCAACTTTAAAACCTAGTTGTTTAATTTTTAACAAAAAAAAAACACAATTGTTTTAACACAATTTAAGAATTCTTAACCAAAAAGTTCATTCTTTAACTAAAAATTATAAATTTTAAAAAAAAAGTTAAATTTTCTACCGACATTTTTTTTTAAACAAAATTCAAGAATTTTTAACCAAAAGGTTGAAGTTTGAACTAAAAAAGTTGAATTTTGAAAGCCAAAGATTAATTTATTAGTTGAAAAGCCGAGTTTTATACTAAAATTCCAGAATTCTTAACCAAAAAGTTGAATTTTCAACTAAAAAAGAATCATTTTTAAACAAAAAGTTGAATTTACTACGAAAAAAGACGAATTTTCAATAAAATTCAAGAATTCGCAACGAAACAGTTGAATTTTCAGCTAAAAAAGTGGCATTTTCAACTAAAATTTCCCGAATTTGTTACTCTTTGAGCGCAAAAATGAGCGTGACAAAAAGTACTCTTTGGTCCCTACATTTATTCCCATAGGGACCGTGAGGCTTGCTATTACTTTATTGTAAATTATACAATTTCTATCCATTTCCGTTTCAAAAAATTCCGTTTTTAATACTTTAATTAAAAATTGTACAAAGTGAAAAAATTCTAATTCTCGAAATTTAAATATTAGTCTATTTTATTATAAATCAAGTGAATTTACAATCATTCAAGTATTAATATCTTGAATTTTTAAATTACGCAATTTTAAATGATTAATTTTTTAATTAATTAAATTTAAAGGTAAAAAATGTCCAACAATATAATAATACGGAAACTATAAAAATTTGTGACTTAGAACTGGGTGCTAATTTACTCGGACAAGAGCGTGTTCAGACTTCCGGGGAGGGTCAAGAAGAAGGTTCGACTTCCGGTGTGTCGACAGTGAACTCCGTGAAATCGCAAAAAACCCTCGACTCGATTGACAATAAATACTGGCGGGAATATCGCGATCAGATGGGCGCCCTGAAACTTGAGAATATGAAGCTTCTCCAGGAGTTGACGGACAGTCACAAGAACTATCAGACCTTGTTGCATCAAGCTTTGGAGGAGCAGAAGAATCAGGTTGAAGTGCTAATGCAGCTCTGCGAAGCGATTAATCGGAGAACCATCAGGCACGAGTCGGGGTCAGTATTTCAAATTAAACTCCCTGATTTTACAGAAGATATTATAGATTTTTGCGACCGGAAAGAAAAAATTCCAGGATTTTTTCCAGGTTTTCCAGGACAAAAAATACATTTTTCCATGTATCCTTTTTTTTAGGGTAAAAGAGTTTTCACTAAAGCTAGAAATTGTTGCTCTAGTGAAAATAAAAAGTGCCACATTCGAAATTTTTAAAAGCCTTCAAAATCTTACTTTATGATTAAAAAAAACGCTTTTTCCTTTTAATTTATTTCATATTTTGAAATTTTTCACTTTTTTCAACTTTATTACTAATTTTTATAGATTTTATAGATTTTTGAGGCCAGAAAGAAAAAATTAAGGATTATTTCGAGGTTTTCTAGGACAAAAAAATACATTTTTCCAGAAATTTCTTTTTTTTACAGTGAAAAAGAGTTTTCACTAAAGCTAGAAATTGTAGCTCTAGTGAAAATAAAGAAAGTGCCACATTCGAAATTTTTAAAAGCCTTCAAAATCTTACTTTATGATTGAAAAAAACGCTTTTTCCTTTTAATTTATTTCATATTTTGAAATTTCTCACTTTTTTCAACTTTATTACTAATTTTTATAGATTTTATAGATTTTATAGATTTTTGAGATCAGAAAGAAAAAATTCCAGGTTTTCCAGGACAAGAAATACATTTTTCCAGATCTTTTTATTTTAAAGTGAAAAAGAGTTTTCACTAAAGCTAGAAATTGTAGCTCTAGTGAAATTAAAGAAAGTGCCACATTCGAAAATTTTAAAAGCCTTCAAAATCTTACTTTATGATTGAAAAAAACGCTTTTTCCTTTTAATTTATTTCATGTTTTGAAATTTCTCACTTTTTTTCAATTTTATTGATAATTTTTAAATCAAAAGATTTATTTACTATGAAAAAAGACGAATTTCTAAAAAAACCCAGAAATCTGAAGCAAAAAGTAAAAAATTCAAGAGAAAAGTAAAATTATTTTATATTTTTAAGAAACTAGTTAAACTTTAAACTTAGTTCTTTAATTTTTAACTGAAAAAAACGAATTCTTAATAAAATTCAAGAGTTTTCAACCAAAAAGTTGATTTTTCTACTAAAAAAGAGGAATTTTTAAACAAAAGGTTGCATTTTCTACCGAAAAAAATGTATTTTTTAAACAAAATTCAAGAATTATGAAACAAACTGTTGAAAATTAAAAAAGAATAATTTTTAAACAAAAATATTTATTTTCTACCGAATTTTTTTTTAAACGAAATTCAAGAATTCTGAACCAAGAAGTTGAAGTTTTAACTAAAAAAGATGACTTTTTAGAAAATTCTTAAGCAAAAAGTCAAATTTAAGAAAAAGAAACAAAAAGTTTTTTTTAGTTTTGAAGAAAGTAGTGCAACTTTAAAATCTAGTTGTTTCATTTTTAACAACAAAAAGAAACATTCTTTTAACAAAATTCAAGAATTCAAAAAATGCATTTTCAATATAATTCAAGAATTATCAAGCAAAATAGTTAATTCTTCAACTAAAAAAGTTGAATTTTTAAAGTAAAAGTTGAGTTTTCTATCGAAAAAAACTTACTTTTCTAAAAAAAAAATCAAGAATTCTCAACCAAAAAGTTAAATTTTTTAAGAAAAAAATATTTTTTCTAGATTTTAAGAAAGTATTTCAACCAAAAAAAGACGAATTTTTAATAAAACTCTCAACCAAAAAGTCAAATTAAAAAAAAAAAGAAATAAAACATTTTTTTTAGTTTTGAGTAAAGTAGTTCAAATAAAAAAGAATAATTTTTAAACAAAAAATTGAATTTTATACAGAAGAAAACGTATTTTTTAAACAAAATTCAAGAATTATGAACCAAACAGTTGAATTTTTAACTAAAAAAGAACCATTTTTAAACCAAAATATTTATTTTTTACCGAAAATTTTTTTTCTAAACAAAATTCAAGAATTCTGAACCAAAAAGTTGAAGTTTTAACTAAAACCCATGAATTTTTAAACAACAAGATTTAATTTACTACTTGAAAAGACGAATTTTATAATAAAAATCGAGAATTCTTAACCAAAAAGTTGAATTTTCAACTAAAAAAATGAATTTTTTAACAAACATATTAATTTTCTAGCAAAAAAAATGAATTTTCAATATAATTCAAGAATTATCAAGCAAAATAGTTAATTCCTCAACTAAAAACGTTGAATTTTTAAAGCAAAAGTTGAGTTTTCTATCGAAAAAAACTTAATTTTCTAAAAAAAATTCAAGAATTCTCAACCAAAAAGTTAAATTTTTAAGAAAAAAAATATTTTTTCTAGATTTTAAGTAAGTATTTCAACAAAAAAAGACGAATTTTTAATAAAATTCTCTACTGAAAAGTTAAATTTTTACGAAAGAAATTAAATTTTTGTTTTTAAGAAAGTAGTTCTACTTTAAAATCTAGTTGTTTAATTTTTAACAAAAAATACTAATTCTGAACAAAATTCAAGAATTCTGAACCAAAAAGTTGAACTTTTAAAGAAGAAATCAAATTAATTTTGTTATTTTTAAGAAACTAGTTCAATTTTAAAACTTAGTTGTTAAATTTTTAAGAAATAAATAAAATTATCCATCGAAGAAGATGTTTTTAAATTATTTTTTAGTTTTTAAGAAACTATTTCAACTTATAACCTAGTTGTTAATTTTTAGCAAAAAAAAAACAATTTTTTAAACAAAATTCCAGAATTCTTAACCAAAAATATTAATTTTCTACCAAAAAAGATGAATTTTCAATAAATTCCAGAATTATCAACTGAAAAGTTGATTTTTGAACTAAAAAAGAATAGTTTTTAAACAAAAAGTTTAATTTTCTTCCGAAAAAAAATGTTTTGAGCGATATTCAAGAATTCTGAACCAAAAAGTTTGAATTTTCAACTAAAAAGATGAATTTTTAAGCAAAAAGATTAATTTACCACCAACATAGATGAATTTTGAATATAATTCAAGAATTGTCAACCAAAAAATTAAATTTTGAAGAAAAAAATGTTGTTTTTTTCGTGATTTTAAGTAAGTATTTCAACTTTAAAACCTAGTTATTTTTAATATATTATTTTTAAACAAAAAAGACGAATTTTTAATAAAATTCCAAATTTCTCAACTGAAAATTAAACTTTTAAGAAAGAAATAAAATTTTTGTTTTTAAGAAAGTGTGTTCTACGTTAACATCTAGTTGTTTAATTTCTAGAGAAAATACTAATTCTTAACAAAATTGAAGAATTCTGAACCAAAAAGTTGAATTTTCAACTAAAAAGGGTGAATTTTTAAACCAAAAATTAATTTCCCACAAAAAAAAGATAAATTTTCAATAAAATTTAAGAATTCTGAACCAAAAGTTGAATTTTCAACTAAAAAATAATAATTTTTAAACAAAAAGTTGAATTTTCTACCGAAAAAAAAAGATTTTTTGAACGAAATTCAAGAATTTTGAAAGAAAAAGTTGAATTTTCAACTAAAGAAGGTGAATTTAAAAAAAAAAAGTTTAATCTTCTATCGGGAAAAAAAGTTTTTTTTTAAATTCAAGAATTCCCAACCAAAAAGTTGAACCGTCAACTGAAAAAGAAAAAAATTTAGAAACAAAAAGATTAATTTACAACCAAAAAAGATGAATCTTCAATATAATTGAAGAATTCAAGAACCAAAAAGTTGAACTTTCAAGAAAGAAATCAAATTAATTTTTTATTTTTTAAGAAATTATTTCAACTTTAAAACCTAGTTGTTAAATTTTTAACTGAAAAAAATGAATTTTTAACAAAATTTAAGAATTCTGAACCAAAAAGTTTAATTTAAATCTAAAATGGGTGAATTTTTAAACAAAAATAATAATTTACAACCAAAAAAGATTAATTTTCAATATAATTTAAGAATTCTCAACCAAAAAGTGGACTTTTCAACTAAAAAATATAAATTTTTGAACAAAAAGTTGAATTTCAACCGAAAAAACGTATTTTTTAAAACAAAATTCAAGAATTCAGAACCAAAAAGTTGACTTTTAAACTAAAAAGGGTGAATTTTTAAACAAAAAGATTAATTTACTAACAAAAAGATGAATTTTCCATAAAAATTAAAGAATTTTTAACAAAAAAGTTAAAGTTTTAAAGACAAAATCATTTTTCTTTTAGATATTAAGTAAGTCTTTCAACTTTATAACCTTGTTTAATTAAAAAAAAAACAGTTTTTAACAAAATTCAAAAATTTGAACAATTTTGAACCATAGGGTTGAAGTTTCAACTAAAAAGGGTGAATTTTTAAACAAAAAGATTAATTTACTCCTTGAAAAGAAGAATTTTATAATAAAATTCCAGAATTCTTAAGCAAAAAGTCTTTTGAATTTAACTAAAATTATTTTGAAATCTGATAAAATTATCCGAAATTTTTCACCCTTTCCTGGGCGAAAAAATGTGATAAAAAACGGATTTCTTGCAGGTATCATTCGTCGACATCGGGAGGCGATACAGCCTCTTCAGTTCCACCTTTTCTACCTCAAATCAGCGTGACGGATCACAATTCTACCTCGTCAGACACGATACTTGTCGAATGGTTGCAAAAACTTGATCTCGACGAATCGTCGATCGATAGGGTAAATAATAAATAATAAAAATTTAAAAAATTGTAATTTTCACCCGAAAATTCGTGTTTTTCTAGCCTGAAATTAATTTTTTTGTCTTCAGTTTTTGTACGAGGAATATACTTTTGAAGATGTGATGTACCATATTACGAGAGACGATCTGCGCAGATTAAACTTGAGGTATTTTAATTAATTTAACAATATTTAATTACTCTTTTTTCCTTGTTTACACGAAATTTCACCCTATTTTTTTGTTGTTTTTTCCCTTAAAATCGGACTGAAAGTCATCTTTTTGGTTTAAATTCAATTTCTTTCGTTGCTGATTCAAAAATGTTTTCAGAAATTTAAGTTTATTACCAAAATTGTTGTTGTGTTTGTTAAACAATAAATTTCTTGGCTGAAAGTTCATATTTTTGTTTAAAAACTTATTTCTTTGGTTGAAACTTTAACTTTTTGGTTGAAAATTAAACTATTTGACTGTAAATGAATTTTCTTTTAACTGTAAATCTAACTATTACATTCTTGGTTAAAAATTTATCTCTTGTATTCCAAAAATTCTATTTTTTGGTAAAAATTTAACTATTTTATTGAAAGCTTCTTGTGTGGAAATAAAATTTTTTTAACTAAAAATTAACCTACCGCATGTTTGGTAAAAATTGATTCTTCTGGGTTGAAAATTTAATTTTTTGGTACAAAATTAAATTATTTAGTTGAAAATTTAATTATTTTATTTAAATATCAACGACTTTGTCAAAAATTCATCTTTTTTCGTTAAAACTTCGACATTTTTGTGGACAGTTAATTTTCCTTATAACTGTAAATTGACCTGTTTCATTTTTGCTTGAAAATTGATCTTTTTTGTTTGAAAATCCTCTTTTTAGTCAAAAATTTAACTATTTTATTGAAAATTTGCCTTTTTTGTGCCGAGAAAATTAATTTTTTTTTTACTAAATCATAATAGAAAATTCATATTTTCTGGTTTAAAAGTGGAAATTTTTTTGTTATGGCTGAGAATTTAACTATTTTTTTGAAAAATCGTCTTTTGATTCAATTAAGCTATTTTTTATTTTAAATCAAAATATTTATTGATTGTAAATAAACTTTATTTTCGAAAATTTATCTTTTCTCTTTTAAAAGTCAATGGTTTTTTTAAACTGTCGGATTTTCAGCTTGAAAATGGAAGTTTTTTTATTGAAAATTCATTTCTTTTGGTAGAAAATTAATTAGCTAATAAATTTTTAATTAATTAATTAATTTTTTAAAAGTTATTTGATTTTTGGTTGAAATTTGATCGCTTTTAGTTGATAATTCAACGAATTGGTCTCTTTGAATAAAAATTCAACTATATTTTGGTGAATTTTTTTGGTTAAAAATCAATTTTTTCAACTTTAAGTTTAACTCGCTTTTTTTCTTTTATTTTAAAATTTAAATATTTGGTTAAAAATTAACTTTTTGGTAAATTAACTTGGTTGATAATTAATATCTTTTTGGTTTAAGTTTCAAATCTTTTCTAGAATGGAAAATTTTTTGTTTGTTTTGTTGATAATTTAAATAAATACAACTTCTTGATTTAAAATAAATGTATTTTGTTGAACATTAGATTTTTTTCGGCAGAAAATTATCTTCTGGACTGAGAATTCAAATATTTCGCTGAAAATTCATCTATTTTGTAGAAAATTCTTTTTTTCTTCAATATAAAAATTATTTTTTCCGCATTAAATTGAATTATACCATTTTTACTTAAAAATTTAACTATTTGGTTAAAAATTAATGTTTTTCAGTTCAAAATTAATGTATTTTGTGGAAATTTAATTATTTTTTCTTAGAAAATTAATCTTGTCGGTGGAAAGTTCAACTATTTGGTTTATAATTAAACTATTTGATTGAAAATTAAAATTTTGGGTTTGAAATTAATGTAATTTGTGGAAAATTCGTGTTGTTTTTGGTAGAAAATTAATCCCCGGGTTGAAAAATCAACTATTTGTTTCAAAATTCATATTTTTGAGTTAAAAATTCAACTTTCTTCTAAAAAATTCGTCCCTTTTATTGAAAATTCAACTATTTGGGCTAATAATTCAACTTTGAAGATAAAATATTTTTGTGTTTTTTTTATTTTGTTGAAATTTCGTTTTTCTTTTTAATAGAAAATTGATCTTCTGGGTTAAAAATGTATTTTTTTGGTTTAAAATTATTGTCTTTTATTGAGAAATCGTCTTGTTTTTAGTAAAAAATTAATCTTCCGGGTTCAAAATTCCAATATTTGTTTTAAAAATTCATCTGTCAAGATCGAAAATTCAACTATTAGTTTCAAAATTAATATATTTTGTTGAAAAGGCCTTTTTTTCTTTAATATAAAAATAAATTTCTTCCCAAAAATTTAATTATATCATTTTTATTTGAAAACTGAACAATTTGGTTGAAAATTCCTTTTGTGTTTTTTGATTAATTGTAATATTTATTTTTAAAAATTAAAAATTGAGGTTTTTTAGTTCAAAATTCATGTATTTTGTCGAAATTTCATTGTTTTTTCTTAGAAAATTAATCGTTTGGGTTGAAACATTCAACTTTTTGGTTCAAAATTCATGTATTTTGTTGAAATTTCATTGTTTTTTCGTAGAAAATTAATCTTCCGAGTTGAAAAATCAACTATTTTGTCAAAATTAATATTTTTTGGGTTAAAAATTCAACTGTCTTTTAAAAAATTCGTCTTTTTTATTGGAAATTCAAATATTTGGTCTAATAATTCATCTTTGAAGATCGAATATTTTGGTGTTTTTTTTGTATTTTGTTGAAACTTCTTTTTTTTTGTAGAAAATTAATCTTTCTGGGTTAAAAATTGATTTTCTTGGTTTAAAATTATTGTATTTTATTCAGAATTCGTCTTTTTTGGTAAAAAATTAATCTTCTGGGTTGAAAAATCAACTATTTTTTTTCAAAATTGATACTTTTTGGGTTAAAAATGAAATTGTCTTTAAAAATTCGTGTTTTGGAATTGAAATATCAACTATTTGAAGAACGAAAATTCCATTTTTATTTGAAAATTGAACTATTTGGTTGAAAATTCCTTTTGTGTTTCTTGATAATTGAAATATTTATTTTTTTAAATTAAAAATTGAGATTTTTTAGTTCAAAATTCATGTATATTTTGGAAATTTCGTTTTTTCTTTATTATAAAAATAATTTTTTTACAATGATTGAAATGTACCATTTTTCGTTGATAATTGACCTTTTTAGTTGAAAATTCAACTATTTTGTTCAAAATGTAACTATTTGGTTGAAAATTCCTTTTTTTGTTTTTGTTAATTTAAATATTTCATTTATTATTGACGTTTTTTATTTCAAAATTCATGTATTTTATCGAAATTTCCTTTTTTTTTTGGTAGAAAATTAATCTTTTCGGTGAAAAATTCAAATTAATAATTAATGTAATTAATTAATTAATGTAATTTGTTGAAAATTCGTGTTGTTTTTGGTAGAAAATTAATCTTCCGGGTTGAAAAATCAACTATTTTTTTCAAAATTCATATTTTTTGGATTAAAAATTCAACTGTCTTCTAAAAAAATCGTCTTTTTAAATTGAAAATTCAACTATTTGTTTTTAAATTAATATATTTGGTTGAAAAGGCGTTTTTCCTTTATTATAAAAATTAATTTCTTCCCAAAAATTTAATTATATAATTTTTATTTGAAAATTGAACAATTTGGTTGAAAATTCCTTTCGTGTTTGTTGATAATTGAAATATTAATTTTTTTAAATTAAAAATTGAGGTTTTTTAGTTGAAATATTCAACTTTTTGGTTTTATAATTAATATATATTTTTTTGGAATTTCGTTTTCCTTTATTATAAAAATTCTTTTTTTTTTTCAAAAATTGAACTATACCATTTTTCGTTGAAAATTGACCGTTTTTGGTTGAAATTTTAACTATTTTGTTCAAAATGTAAATATTTGATTAAAAATTAACTCTTTTTTGGTAATTTAAAAATTTCATTTATGATTGACGTTTTTTATTTCAAAATTCATGTATTTTGTCGAAATTTCTTTTTTTTTCGTAGAAAATTAATCTTTTTGTTTAAAAATTGATCTTTTCTGTGGAAAATTGAACTATTTGATTGAAAATTAAAATTTTGGGATTAAATTAATCTTCCGGGTTGAAAAGTCAACTATTTTTTCAAAATTCATATTTTTTGGATTAAAAATTCAACTGTCTTCTAAAAAAATCGTCTTTGTAAATTGAAAATTCAACTATTTATTTTTTAATTAATATATTTTGTTGAAATGGCCTTTTTCATTTATTATAAAAATAAATTTCTTCCCAAAAAATTAATTATACCATTTTTATTTCAAATATGATCTTTTTTAGTTGAAAATTTACTTTTTGTTTCAAAATTCATATTTTTGTGTTTAAAATTCAACTGTCTTCGTTGAAAATTCAAATATTTGGTTAAAAACTAAACAATTTAGTTGAAAATTCATATTTTTTAGGTTTAAAATTCATACACTTGTTTCAAAATTAATTTATTTTATTGAAACTTCGTTTTTTTTTAATAGAAAATTAATCTTCTGGGTTAAAAATTAATTTTCTTAGTTTAAAATTATTGTATTTTGTTGAAAATTCGTGTTGTTTTTGGTAGGAAATTAATCTTCCGGGTTGAAAATTCAAATATTTGGTGCAAAATTCATATTTTTTTCGGTTTACAATGTAACTGTCTTCTCAAAAATTGGTCTTTTTGAATTGAAAATTCAACTAGTTCTTCCAAAATTAATATATTTTCTTTAAAAATATGATCTTTTTTATTTGAAAATTTTATAATTTGGTGCAAAATTTAACTATTTGATTGAAAATTCTTTTTTGTTTGTTCATAATTTTACATTTAATTTATGATGGAAAATTAATGTTTTTTAGTACAAAATTCGTTTTGTTTTTGGTAGAAAATTAATTTTCTGGTTTGAGAATTTAACTATTTGGTTGAAAACTCGTTTTTTCTTGCATATAAAAATTAGTTTTTTTCTTCTAAACTAAAAATTGATGTTTTTTAGTTTAATTATTATTTTTATATTTATTATTTTTATTTTTTATTTTATTTAATTTTTAATTATTATTATCTTTATTGTTAAAAATTCATGAATTTTGTTGAAATTTCGTTGTTTTTTTTCGTAAAAAAATAATTCTTGAAAATTCTTCTTGTTTTTTTGGTATAAAATTAATCCTTCTGGTTTGAGAATTCAACTATTTCGTTGAAAACTCATCTATTTTTTTTAATTTGTTTTTTCTTAAATGTAAGAATTAATTCTTTTTTTTGGCAAATGTTCATTTCTCCAAAAAATTAATTATACCATTTTTGATTTGAAATTGACCTTTTTTTAGTAAAAAAATTAACTATTTGTTGAAAACTTCCTTTTGTGTATGTTGATAATTTAACTATTTATTTTTTAATTGAAAATTTCTTTTTTTTCATAGAAAATTAATTCTCTCGGTTGAAAATTCAACTTTTTTATTTAAAATGCAAGTCATTAATTAAAAATTAATATTTTTCTGAGAATTTAACTCTTTCGCAGAGAATGTATCATTTCTAGCTCGAAATTAAAATATTTGTTGCAAAAATATTTTTATTTAATTTAGTATTATTCCCTTATTTAAAAAAAAATACCCATTTCCCCAGCAATTATTAAAAAGCAGATAAATTAATTGTTATCTGCATTAATTGTTGAATAGAGGTGGCGTGGAACTGAGGATATGGAAAGCAATAATGCAACATCGAAACGAGAACTGATCGAAGAAATTTTCGGGAATTTCGCGCACAATTTGTGATACGGTAAATCAGAGCACTTTAATTTAAGATTGGATTTTTTTTTCATTCTTTCAACTTTAACTGTGAAATAATTAACTAAACCGTTTTCAATAGCGCAGCGCACAATTTATTTTTGTACTCGCAAAAAGTCATTCTAGTCTTTATACAGCTTGAAATATTTACACGCGTCTAATTTTAATTCCGTAATTAACGGATGAGATCTCACTTGAATTTGATCCGCCCAGTGCCTTAAGGATTTACAAAAAAAAGAAGAAAAAAGAAAAATTACGTCCGAATTTTGCTCTTTGCCTCAATAAATATTTTTCTACTGTCTGGATCTACCCGATCGATGAGACTTGTGGTCTTCCAATAATGTTGAAAACGATATTTCAAAGTGTTCTTCCTTAGGTTTTAATAATGTAAATAGTGCGTTTTTTAGCCTAGGAATTTTACAAGGTGTCCAGGTAATGTATTTTTTGTTTTGTTTGGATTCATAATTTTTTTTTAAAAGTATAATTGTGAGAAGTAAAATTTTTCGGGTTTGTAACCGTAGGTTGCGCGTTCGATTCTTGGTGCTGGCACTTTTTTCTAATTTTTTTTCGCATTTTATTGATTAAAATGATATATATTTAACAAATCCTGAATTTAAATATTTTCAAAAATTGTATTTTAATCAATATTATTTATTTAAAAAATAAAATATTTTTATTCTTGTAACATTTTTAAAAGTATTTTTAAAGTATTTTAAAATTATTGTTTCAATTCAAATAAAGAATAATTGAAAAAAAATTAATTAAAAAATCGAATTTTTAATTTAAAAGCGACTGAATTGAAACACCCGTTTTTTAATTTTAATCATTGCAAAATTTTTTTCTTTGATAAAATTTGTGATTATTGTACTTTTAATAAATAATTAATATTCATTAAACACAATTTTTTCAATTTTTAAATTCTGGATTTTCATATTTTAACGGCACGACTGAAAAATCCGAAAAAATAAAATTGCGGAAATATAAAGACCCCGAATTGGAAAATCCAGAATAATAAAAAAATCCCGAATTTTGGATAATTTTTTTTTTGAAAAAATCAAATTGTTAATTTAAAAAAAAATGAAAAGGGAAATTGAGAAATGTCAGTCCTCAATTTATTTGAATCTTGTTTGCTTGGAAAATTTTATTTGATTCGCAGAAAATTTCGGAAGAAATTTGTTTTTGTTCGAAACGTACCAACTTTAAAATTTATTTTGTTGTTGTAAAATTTTAATTTTAAACAGTAATTTTTAAAAACTTTAAACATTGAGACGAATTTTTTCCTTTTTTACAAATATGTGATTTTTTAAAAATAAATAAATAATGTTTATTTAAAAATGTTTGTAGTTTAAATTTGGGAATTTTTAAATTCTGGATTTTCATATTTTGCCTGGATGACTAAAAAATCCCAAAAAATAAAACTCCCTACGGCAGTTTATAAGTATTATATGTAATTATATTTATAAAATTTTTGGAGAAAACTGTTTTTTGTTCGTTCGAGACACCCGTGTTTTTAAATTTATTTATTCCTACAATCATAAATTTAAGCAATAATTTTGTTAAATTTTAATCATTCCACAATTTTTCTCTTTGATAAAAATATGTGATTATTGTATTTTTATAAATAATTAATAGTTATTAAACACAATTTTTTCAATTGTTATAATTCGTGAATTTCCTAGTTTAGATAAGAAAATTTCCGGTACAATATTATTGAATTTGAAAATTATCAAATAATAAAAAGATCCCGAATTTGAAAATTTACAACATTTTTTTTAACAAATATTATTTATTTATTAAAAATAAAAGAATCAAAGTATTTTTTTGAATGCCTTAAGTATTTTTAAATTATTGTTTGAATTTAAAATAACAATAATTGAAAAAAAATATCCGTGGATACAGAATTTTGTTTGAAGCTGTTAAAAGTATTAAAAAAAATTAAAAAATCGAATTTAAATTTATTTTTTTGTAAAATTTTAAATTTAAACAATAATTTTGAGAAACTTTAAGCATTTCAATTTTTTTCTTTCATAAAAATACTTTATTATTTTGTTTTTAAAAAATTTGGAAAATTTGATTTTCTGGATTTTCATATTTTGGCAGAACGACTAAAAAATCCAGAAAAATAAAAACTGCCGACAATGTAAAATTCCCGAATTCAAATAATAAAAACAATTGTTCATAAATTTGATTTATTTATTAAAAACAAAATAATTAAATATTTTATTCAAAATAACTTTTGCCGATAAAGATAAAGTTGTGAAAAGTGAAATTGTTCAACCTTTTAGCCGAAGGTTCCGCGTTCGATTCTTGGTGCCGGTACTTAAATTTTTTTCGCATTTTTTAAATTAAAATATTATAGATTTATTTTCCTTCCTTATTTAGGGATTACTGAAATATCCCGAAAAATAAAATTGTTGATATATATAAATGTCGAATTGGAAAACTGCCGAATAATGCAATTTCCGGCAATTGATAATATTACCGATTTCGAAAATTCCCGAAAAATAATATTTAAAAAATTGTTTTTTAATCAATGTTATTTATTTATTAAAAAGAAAATAATCAAATATTTTTTGCAATGAAAATTTTTTTAATGTATAAAATATTTAAAATTATTGTTTGAATTTAAAATAACAATAATAATAAGTTATAAATTGAATTGAATCTTGTTTGTTTGAAAATTGTTATTCGGTAATTTTCTGTAAGGGATTTTTTAATTCTAGATTTTCATATTTTAGCGGGGCGACTGAAATAATCAGAAAAAATGAATTTGCTGGAATATCAAAATCCTGAATTGGAAAATTCCGGAATAATATAATTTCTGGCAGTTTATTATAATGCCGGTTTTTAAAAATCCCGACAAAAAATTGCCGAATTAGAAAAATATCGAATTATATCAGTCCCGAATTTCAAAATATACAAAAATTGTTTTAATCAATTTATTTATTTATTAAAAATAGAATTTTTTAAGGTTGCAAGTATTTTTAATTTATTTTTAAACTTAAAATAAAAATAATTGAAAATATATATATATATATATATATATATATATATATATATTGGATATTTTATAATTCGGTAATTTTTCTGTCAGGATTTTTTAAATACTAGTTTGTCAATAAATATTATTTATTTATTTAAAATACATTAATAAAACATTTTATTTAAAGAAATTTTGTTGTGTTTAAAGTTTTTTTTTGCATTTTTTTTTTAATTAAAATATTTTTGTAATTTAAAAAGATAATATGGACATTTTGAATCAAAATTTTTCAACCAGAAATATATTTTTTTCAATCATTGTTATTTTAAATTCAAAGAATAGTTGTAAAAACCTAAAAAAAAATATTTTTCTTTGATAAAAATATTTTATTTTTAATTAATCAATAATATTTATTAAAAGCCCGCTTTTTTTAATTGTTTAAATTCGAGAATTTTCCAGTTCTGACATTTTATAATTCGGAAATTTTCCATTTCCGGAATTTTTTTGGGGGATTTTTCAGTCGTGTCCTAATTTATTTGAAATTATGCAACAATAAAATTCATAATGACTTTTTTTCATAAATTAAGAAAAACTTTGAAAGGAGTTTAATATTTAAACATTTTAATAAATAAAAAAATAAATAAAAAGATTTTTCTGGTATATAAGAATGGCGTTTTTATTAAAAATAGTTATTTAATAAAATTCATAAAAAGTTAGGGTCATGAATTTTATTTAGAAAAATTGTGAATCAAAACAAAAAACCTGGCACTCTTAGATGTCACTAAAGTAGCTCAGGCGGTGGTGTGTCGGGTTCGTAGTCGGAAGGTTGCGGGCTCGATTCTCGCTGCCTATTTCGTTTTTTTTCGGCATTTTATTTTTAAAAAATGCTAAATTATTAACAAAAATCCTAACTATTTTTCGACGAACTCAGCGAAACAATTTTTTGTGTGGAAAAGTGTGAAAAACAGCTTACGATCGAAGAGACTGATGATATGATTATTCGAAAATGACGTCCATTGAAATTTTGTTGCTTCTATTTTTCGGAAGGTTCTGAATGAAACCTTGTCGATCTCCGCGATGAACTAATCGTACAATGTGTGCTTAACTGGATTAATACAAACGCCGAATTAAGTACCTCGATTTCAAATTATTATGTTACACTAAGATATTGTTTTTATTTGCAGTTATTATTGTAATTATAGTTGTTATTCGCAAACTCAGTTTGTAATAAAAAAAGAATCAGAAAACAAGAGAGGTCTTGAGATTTAATCCTAGATTTTTTTTATCATTTCGTCATGTTTTATTTCCGGCGAGCGTTCTCGTTGAGTGAAAAGGAAAATAACTGGGGTGAGAAAACTGTTGGGACGACTATTGTACGTGATCAGTTTTGCTGGTCTATTCTTTTGTGCGATAACTACCCTTCGGAGTCACGGGTATTGTATTGATATGTATGAGAGCGCCAACATCGGTTCCTGAAATCTGACACAGTCGGCGAAAGATAGGTTCAGATTTCACACCCTTTCCCTCATTCCCCTCTTTCCCCCCTTTTTCTCGTTCTCTTTCGCTGAAGCTAGTCATCGCGAAACAAAAAAAATTACGCAAAAAAAAAGAACTTTTTCGTTATACAGTATAAGACCGACAACTTTCTAACTTCTGGGCCTATCGGATGCCCCCTCTAGTAGCACGATATTAGGTGCGCGCATGCGTAAATCATGGGCGCAAATCATGAGCCAAACAGCACACGTAGTGGGAGAACCACCATTAGTGTGCGTGCTGT
>JAWWLR010000092.1:13985305-13995890 GCA_035041075.1 Acraspis erinacei | reverse complement strand
AAGTACACAGCAGACGACGCTTTTTCAATGAAAAATTATTCGGGGACAGGTTAAAAACACGAAATTATCTAAGTTTCTTGTAAAGTTTATTCGACGAGGTTAATTTTTGTTTCGGTGAAACTTTACTCGGAAATCAACTTATGATATGAAATAGTCAAGATAAGAAAAATGTTGATTTTTGAAAGCCCTAAAAGATTATCATAACACCTTTTTCAATTTGGTCAAAATGCTGAGAATTCAAATTTTGATCATACAAAAAATAATGAAAAATCAAAAATCCCATTTTTCAGTCAAACTGTGCAAGATATGCAAAATCAAAAAATTAAAACTTTAGACAAATGACACAAGCTATGAAAAAAAATATAGGCAAAATTTTGTATTGCAAAAAATATCGAACTAAAATCTGCAGAAGAATTTGATACCCCCTTATACAATGCGGCGGTTCAATTTGTGATAGCACACGTAGAGGAGCTTTAACAAAAGAGAATTCACAATCACCTTTTTCGTACGACATGGCTGGACTAATATAAAAATTATTCACAACACGCTGTTCAAAGAACTCTCTTTATCTTTTCCAAACTAGCCTTGATTGAAATAACTAAAATTCTTTAACTGATTTATGAAATATAAATATAAATTTATCGGAAAACACGGTTAGCTCTAGTCTATATTTCTAGAGATAACGATTAATATACCATGTACAATACATTGTGTATCTAATGAATCTAATGAATATTCTAGTGTTTCATTATACAGATTTTTAACGAAATTTTTCATAAAGGCTATAATCATTTTTTACCCTAATTGAAAAAATGGGCATTGTTAATACTTTGCTGTCCATCATAATAGTAATCTTCAATTCTATTGGTGAATATAATAATATAATATGTCTATGATTATTTCTGAAATATTTTTATGATTTTGTTAATTTTGTAGATTTTAAATTTAAGAATCTATAATTTTCAATCTTTAATCTTAATGAATTATCCCCTAAAATTTGTTGAACCTAAGGAATTTTTAATTGCATCTCTTAAAAATTCTGGAACTCCGTATTTAAAATTTAGAATTTAATATATAGGTGTTTTTAATTTTTAAAAGTTACCGTTAAAAATTGTGAAAGTTTGAATTTTTACAAATATAAAAACCTGCAATTTGTATGGTTTACACACGCAACTTCTTTAAAAGAAAAAATGCATTCCATAAACGATTAGCCTATTTTAAATAGACGTTTCAAATTTAATGGTATTAGACTGTAAAAATTAAAAATCAAACAAGTTGGCGAATTTTCAAATGTAAATATATTTAATTTGGATGAGACACCGTACATTTGTTTAAGAATAATTTTAATTTTCTTTGACAAAGTTGTTTCATTTATCCAAAAACAACTTAAAATCCAGAAAATTATTCTAAATTAAAAAAGAATTTCTATTTGAAGAAGATACTTTTTTTGTTTCAAAAAAACTTTTTATTGACTGAGAGCCAATGTACATTTTTCTTTGATGTCCTAAGTATCTTTTAAAAAGATTTGAATTTTTCATTATATTTCGTGAAATTCTATTAAATAAAAAAAAATGTCTTTAAAATCTTCTATGTTTTTTTGTGACACGTCTGAAATATTCAAAAATATATTTTTTTAATCTTCGCAAGAATCTTATGAAAATTACATTTATATAAATTTAAAAACAAACTAATAATACTTATTTTCTTGTTCTAAATTCTCATAATTTTATTTCGTCATGGATTTATAAAAACACTTCGAAAAATAATTTTTGAATAATATGAATGTTGTCAAAGATAAAAAATAATCGTTAATGGTCTTTATTTAAGAGTGTCTATAAAAATGTTAAAATATTGTAGCTTCATTACAAACTCTATTTGATTAAAAAAAGTCACATTTGAGAATCCGTTATTTAAGAAAATTGTAATAGAAAACAATATTTTATTATTTATAAAATTCCATGATTGTAATATACATATATATCTAACAATTATATATATTGTATAGTAGCATTATATTGTAAAAAGGCAATATAAAAAAATTAGTTCTTCATCTCTATATTTAAAAGTTTTGAATATCCGAGAAACAAAGTAGCGAAAAAATGAGTAGAAAACCCTAAAATTAGCGAAAAAAATTGCCAAAACAATAAATTAAGTTAAATAGAAGTTAAAAATAATTATAAAATAAATAAATTGTTAAATTCCCATAAATATTTCTATTCCTGAAATTTAAATTAGCCGAAATTTAAGATTACCAAGAATAATTAATAAATGATTAATTTAAGGTTAATTAAATTAACTATGACGAGCCGTTCTAAATGTTGGAAAATTGAAATATTTGTGGAAATTTCATAATTCCCTTATTTTATAAGTCGATCTAGAACTCGGTGAATTTTAGTTGCGCATATTTTTAAATTCAGAATTTTATTTTTTGTCAATTAAAAATCTTGCCGATATGTGAAATTTCATAATTCAGTAGTAATATATATTTTCGGCAATTTCTTTCATTCATTTGTATATTCGTTATTTATTTTTTAATTATTTTGTATAGGTTCTCAATATCTGTTTGATTGAATATAGTTTGTTATATTTATTTTGTAATTTTTATGCAATTTTCCTATGGCACTGCAGAGTTTTCTAGAAAATAGTTACTACTAGCGCCGCCGCACGGCTGTTTTCAACTCTCGTGACACATTTTTTACATTGGCAGTACAGTGGAAGCACCCCCCTGATTTTACCTCATCCGATAAGTTTGTTTCTGCCAAAAAGGTCGAATTTTGAACAAAACACATTAATTTTCAAAAACAAAATTTTTTTTCAACTTAAAATGTCCACTTTTAAAAAAGTTACTCAAAGAAAAGGGCTCACTTTTCAAATAATTTCTTATCTGATTATCAATGATCCAAAGCCATTTGGCGATTGACAATATTATTTCCATCCAAACTTTAAAAATCAAGGAAATCGTTAAGAAGTAAAGAAAAGGTAGCGCTTTAAATTTTTTCCAGTGATTTTAACCCTACCCTTGTAGTTGAAGTACATTTTTATTTGTTATGAATATTTCAGTTTTTTAAATCAAATAATGAAACATTTCTTTTAACTAAAAAAGATCATAATTATGCAAAAAAGGTATTTTACTTATCAAAAGAAATACTTTATTGGCATAAAGTAATTTAATTTTCAGCCGAAGAGGTGAATCTTAAAACTAGAATGAATTTTAAAATAAAATAAATTTTAACTATATTTACATCTAACAATGTAAAATTTTATATTTTAACCAAAAATTATTTGAACTTAAATAGAAAACATTTACGTTCAACAAAAAATATTAATTTCTAAGAAAAGATTTGATTTTTTTAAATCAAAATGGATGAATTGAACTTAGATAGTTGAACTTTTTAATGAATAAAATATAATTTGATAAAATACTGATGTTCCCTGTACATTGCTGGTTCAGTTTTTACCAAGTTTTATAGCGTAATCTTTGCTCAATATCATCATTTCTGTTTCTCAATTTTGTAGCAAGAGGTTCATGATGTACTAAGTTCTTGAAATAAATATGATCCTCTTTCTTTTTGCAGAGTTCAGTTCAGCGTTTGATTGTCTACCTAACGGCGATCCTCTTCCCGGTATTCCTCGTCGACAACCTTTAAATTCTGTTGAGAGAAAACATTCTTCTGTCGGCCTTTCTTCTCCTGCCAGGCCTTCTTCTCCTGCCAGGCCTTCTTCTCCTGTCAGGCTTCCTTCTCCTGCCATGCCTTCTTCTCCTGCCGAGCCTGCTATTCTTAACAGGTCCAGATCTCCTCCAACCTATGCAAGGTTCATGGTTCCACCTACCACGATTGCTGCTACTGATGGAATTGTATATAGACTTGATCAACTTCAACGTATTCGGCTTACTCCCTATAAAAATCCTCACCGGTTATTCGAATTTCGAAGATTCACTTTTCCCCCAGATAAACGAATTCTAATAGCCCTGAAACATAAAGTCTTTAGGCCGATGCCGACCCAAGAGCAAATTGTCTTATCAACATCCGATGGTGACGTATTTGCAATATTGCTGACTGATGAAGTTCTTGCTGGAATATATACACCTAATCCTCAAAGTCACAGTAAATCGCGTTCAAAAATAAATATGGAAAGCGGCAGGATTACCTTCTTGAATCCAGATGAAATCAGCTTAATTTCAGTAGGCCCCAAACGTAAAATCCAATGGAATTTTAGAATAGAGCTTCTTAACGGCAATCCTCCACATAATCATATCACTTAAAAGATGTGAACCTCAAATATCGAAATAATATTTTTAATCTAAATATGGCTTAACATTTTACAAGACCGCGGCCCAGTGGCGGTGCTGGCTGTACTTTTATACTGTACATTTATAAAAATTAACTATGCTATAAAAAATATATATTGTTACAAATATGTCGAATATTTTTAAGTCTCTTGCGCAAAATTCTTAAGAGTATAGGGCAAGTCATTGTCAAGGGCGGATTCAGGGAGGAGAATGGGATTGTCGAGCCAAAATTCAGATACGGGAAAAAATATTTTTTCTATGATATTAAGAATAAAAATATTACAAGTGATGCCATTTTAAATAAGCAACAATAAAAAATGGTTGCATTTTAATAAATAAAGGCTAATTTTTCCCGGGAAAACTTTTTCTACAACTCTACTGTTTCCAATTTTGAAAGTAAATGTTTTTATAGCTGAAATCGAACGACCAATTCTTTTGTAAGAAAACATTTTTTAAACCAATAATTTTTTAAATATTATTTAGTTATTTTTAAAATTGAAATCAGTAGAGTTGCAGAGAATTTTTTCCCGGAAAAATTAAGCCGTCATTTATAAAAATGCAATGATTTTTTTTAATTGCTAAGAAGCGAAGGTCAGAAAAAATTAATTTGAAAAAGTAGAAAATTCCTGCGTTATGTTGAAAATTCGTCTACTTGGGTTTTCGTTGAATTAATCAGATTTAAAATTAGTTTTTTTTTGCTGTTGAAAATTAAACTTTTTAAAGTTGAACACTTTTTAGACGCCAACTGATGTGAATCGAGTGGTATTTCGGATGAAAAAGCCGAGAATTTCTGATTTATTCCGGAATTCAGACAAATTTTCCGAGTCCGCATTCTGTCTGAAATTGTAAGCTTTCTGCAACGTACTCTTTATTATATGCAGAATAATTCTATATGGCACGGCTACGCAAATTTTTTTCATTGCTCAAGAATTCAACTATATATTTGTATAAAAGTTCATTACATTACGTAAAAATATCAAATAAAACTTTTCTAGGATCCTTCCCGAATAATGCTCCCTGAATATTATTTGTCCAGGTTTAAATAAGGTTTACTCGAGGATCTTATCAATTTCTTCAGACTTTTCTCGCAAATTTGTTAACAGGAATTCAGAATGTACAAACATTTATAAAAATGTAATCCTCTTCCTTCTTGAAGAGTCAAGTTAACTGTTTGAGTGTGTACCCAATGGAGAGCGTATTCCTGGTGTTCCTCGTCGCGGACCTTCTTAATATTCTTATGAGAGACAAAATTCTCCTGAGAGGCCTCGACCTCCTATCAGGCCTTAATCTCCTGCCAACACTTTTTCTCCTCCCAGCTTTGATCCTTCTGCCAGGAGCATTGTTTCATGGATACGGCACTCAATGTATTTTAGAGGAGCCACTAACTCCGGAAACAGTGTGCCCTCGTGGAGTCCCTGGAAACTAAACGTGAAGTGAACCTACCGATTCCTGCTACGTAAAGTATCAGAACCCTATTTCTCTTGCCAAGTGAGCCAAGTTTCGTAAATGCTTCGTATAATGATTTCTACTACTGCGCCTCTCCTGGAGTCTCCGGATAGCTAACTGGTCCACCGCCTCGTCAACCCTATTAGTGCGACGGAAAATAGAATAGCGTGCCGTTGAGACCTTAACAGCTCCTGACACTTGTATGATCCCGTTGCGTTCCCTTATAAGACTTAAGCGTGACCCTAAAGCCCCCTCCATAACTACAGCCACGCTGTTGGCTGATATTTCAGACTCATTGATGCAGTAACTTCCAGTGAGTGTTACATTTTCCCTCGCAATCGAAGGGCAATGAGAAAGGATACGAGTAGACGTCTCATTATCCTTTCCGCACCGACGACAAGGGAACTTTCTTGAAATCCTATCTTATGACTGTGCTATCGGAGGTTACCGTGTTCTATAAATATTTCTGTTAGGACCTTAACTTTATTTCTCCCGAGCTTGAGTAATTCCTTCGCCTGGTGAGAGTTTAGCTTTAGCTAAAGATTTAGCCCAAGATTGTTTTAGCCTGTCAGCAGTCAGTGACCAAACCCTACTCATTCTGATGTTCCTCGGACAGCTAACTGTTAATATCTTCGGTGACTAACCTACTGGAAATGATTACAACTGGCTCGAGTCCAGAAAAATTTTCTTTTGCTGCTAGTTTTGCTAGCCTGTCGGATATCTCATTGCCTTGATGCCGCTGTGTACATGGATCCAAAGCAGAGTGATTCGGTTTTCTGTCGCTAGCTTATTCAGTGCTGCAAAGCAGATACGAATGTTTTTTTAATTGTCACACTCCTTTACCTTACAGGTGCACTGGAACATGGCCATCATCTTAGCTTGTAGACCTGTGGCGTAGGACCTCAATCGAGATTGTGAAGCCCGTTTCATTCCTTCTATGATATACACCGGCTCCTGCGTTCTCCTTTTTCCTAGAGCCATCTCTAAATAAGTTTTCTCCACCATTCGGTAGGTGAGCCTCACCGTTATACCATGTTTCTTTCGTAGATAGGCTAACTCGGTACTTCTTGTCGAAGAGATAGCGGAGAGTCGACATTTTGTCCCTGAGCATGCTCAGTGTCGATCGTGGTTGTCGACTTCAAGGCACCAGTGGTGTCTCGCAGATCACCGCCGCATAGGTTAGCCTGGGTCACAGGATCGCTGTGTAGATCCACATAAGTGTCTCCTCACATAAGCTCTCCTACAGAGCCAAAGAGTCGCAACTAGCTTCTTGTGCTTGTTTTACAGGTTCTCGTTCCATGAAAGGTTCTTAGCCAGAATGACTGCTAAATATTTGGCTTGCTTTTTTATTTCCAGTTACACTCCTGCCAGTTTCAACGTACTCGTGGTTTCACACTTATATATCTGTGGTAAATAAAACTGAGCCCTTACCAGTACGCACGATAACCAGTATTTCGTTCGCATAGCCTATAACGTGGTGGCCCTGACTCATGAGCAAATGAAGCAGTTCATCCACTACACAGCACAACAGCCGGGGCGATAAAACACCTCCCTGCGGACATCCTGAGTCAACGGTTCCACATCAAGTGGTATCCGCCCTTAGTCGTAGTTAGGTTCCTGTTGGCCAACAGATGGCAGGTGCATTCCACGAATGCAATAGGCACACCGTGTGCGATCACTGCCGACCTAATCACCGCAGATAAATTTTTCCATGAATCTATCCTACGCTCGCACCTTTCATGCCTTCGGAACATAACCCAACGTCAGACTGGCGAGGCCCCTTTGTTTGTGTCGGAGGTGTCCTCCCCTGGCCGAATTTCGAAACGTCGGGGTGTTACCCGCATAAAGAATATCTAAATCAGTGGTGGTTAGTAATTCCAGTAGGTCATAACCTCTTGAGTTGGTGTCCCGGATGCCCCAAAAAGTGTGGTGGGAGTTAGCATCGCACTCCATCAGAAGAGGAAGACCTTGCAGTATTCCACTAGTGTACGTACCTCCACTGATGAATTGGTATCGCTGTAATAGGGAGAGTAAGCTGATCCCATGACTATCCTTCCTATTCCTTTTTGATCCGTAACTATGACAATCAGGTCTCTAGAACATAGCTTGAGCAGCCCGACGACGTTGACTCCCTTCGCCAGTATGCAAGCCCTTGGATTGACCGCCTTAGAGTCCCTGTAACAAAAACCAGCCCCCCTACCTAAACCCTTAATGGTATCTCGAACTGACAAGGGTTCCTGTATTATCGAGATACATGTGTGCCTCGCAGTCATGCCCCACTGCAAAACTGCAAAAAGCGCCTTTGCTAGGATGCAAGTTAATATGGACAATGGTTAGACCGGCAGCAGTCATTTAGGTCTTCTACCGATGTTCCTGTACACCTGCAGGGTCCTCCTACGCCAGACCAGCAACCTTTAAGTCAACCTGTCCAAATTGGTAGAAGGGCCTCCTCTTGAGAACTGCAAGAGCCCTCTTCTGTGATTCAGGAATTTGCACAAATAGGAGATATTTGATTCCTCCCGCTGCGTCATCTTCCTGAGGCCTATCGTGCCTGATGATCCGCCAGTACACTGTCTTAAGTGAGGGTTAGAATACGTCCAATTGCCGGAGGACCACAGACGGCTCTTCCAGTTTACCCGGGATCCACGCCGTAGCAAGAACAAACTTTTGAAGTAACTCAACTCCACCCACGTTAAGACATGCACCTTCCAAAGGTATTGTCTCGACCGCAGGCTTGTCTAGCTAAGCTTTAGCCGCTGGGTCGGCTGCCACTAATACAAAGATCCCTCCCCTACAGAAGGAGGTCTTCATTTTTTACAATTGATGTGGGGACACTCTTTCGAGCACTCTCCAGGTAGCCACTCTGAAGAGCTCAAACTGCTTTGTAGTGAGCAGCGAATCCAGTAGATTGTATTCGTCGCCACCATCGTCCGGGGATCAATCCTCTGAGCGGTTGTCAATCCAGGCCCCGACGTCTCCCTATTCGTCGGCTGCTGGGCTGACTTGTGCCTCTAAACAGGATTAGCCCCTCCGGAGAGAGTCCTCTGAGCCCCTTCCTCGCTTTAGAACCTCAGTGATGTTTGTCAGCGTTGTGGTCGCAGATGTTCCAAGTGTTTACGGAACCGCTGATGCGTTTCTTCTTATTGGGGGACTGATTGGCCGCTCCCGTTTCCATAGCCTCATTCAGCGGAACCGTCAAACCCTTAGCTCCCGTACGGAAACTTTTTTGTTCTGTATACTCCTTTTATAAAATCTGAATTTTTTAGCTATGAGAATGAAAAAGAAAACCTATCAAAATTAAAAATTCATTTAAAGACTCTTGACTCCGATTTCAAGTTAATCTTATTTGCAACAAAAATTACCTTCCAGAGGTAAGATTTACATGTCGCGTTGGGTATATGCTGATCATGTCAACTTTGTTGGATTTTATTTTGTTTCGATGCGAGAAAATTCAACATTATACACTTAATAATTACCTCAAAAAAATGCACTTTAGTTTTTTTTCAGCAAAGTATATTACAAAGTGACATATCTCTCTTTCCGTTTAATTTATATGAGGGGCTATTCGAAGAGATCGCTTTATCTTTCCCAAACTATAGTCTCGGTAGAAATATTCAAAATTCTAGGAATGATTTATGAAACATAAATATAAAAGTCTCTGAAGAACAAGCTTAAGTGCAGCCTGTTATACGCGTGATAAAGATTAATATACCACGTGTACATATATAGTGTATCTATTGAATCTGATGAATATTCGGGTGCTTTATTATATATACTTTTAACGAAATTCTTCATAAGCAGTTTAATAAGTTTTTCGCATAATTTAAAAATGGGCATCTTCTACATTCTGATGTTTATCTTAATTGTCATCCTTATTTCTATTGGTGAATATCATACTATAATACATATATAATGATTTCAGAAATATTTTTAAGCTTTTTGAATTTTATAAATTTAAAATTGAAGAATTTTCAATTTTGAATCTTCAAAATTAAACTGTTATAAATTCAAAGTTGTTAAAATTAAAAGATTTTCAAATGTAATTCTTGAAAATTCTGGAAAAAATTGTGTAGGTTTTAAGTTTTACAAATAAAAATATTCTGTAATTTTCATGGTTTACGTGCGTAATTTATTTCATTTCGAAGATTCAGAATTTGAAAACTTTATTTTTGATCTTCAAATTCCTACAAAATTCAAGAATCTTTGTTTATAAATCTTTAAAATAGAAGAGTTTTCAATTGGGAATTATCAAACTTTAAATTAAAAAAAAAAATTCTGGATTAAATCTTTCGAAATTATAAACGTTAAGAATTGAAGAATCTTCCGTTACAAATCTTCGAGCCGGATCCATTTCGAAAAAAGTTTATTTCAAATTTAATGATATTAGACTATAAAAGCTCGAAATCAAACCAGTTGGAGAATTTTCTATTGTAAATACCTTTAATATGGATCGCACACACACAAAATAATTTGTTTAATTATTAAAAGCAACCGCTTCTTTAAAATATTTGTTTCATTTACTCAAAAAACAACTTCAAATCGATGAAAACCATTTGAAATTAAAAAAGAATTTTTATCGGAAGAAGAACGTTTTTTCTAAAATAAAGAAACTTTTCATTGATTGAGAGACAATTGATAGTGTTCTTTGATTCAATGAATCAAAGTGAAATTTTTTTTAAATCAAAAATTAAAATTGAAATCAAAGCTAAAGTTCAAATTAAATTAAAAGTAAAAGTTAAAATTAAATTAAAATAAATTTGTGTGTAAGCTTATATAGATATTCTAATATTGGTATCAAGTTATTATTATTAATTATATTTTGCAGTTTTTTCAGTTGAAGCACACGTT
>JAWWLR010000092.1:13974878-13985205 GCA_035041075.1 Acraspis erinacei | reverse complement strand
GTAACTCGGATCGTGCCTTGAGCAGTACTAACTGTCCGCCCACCCCTTCAGGTACTCGGTCCCCCAAAGGAGTGAATGTACAGGGATAACAGGATCACACGCGACCACGACAGATTTAAAAATAAGAAGTGAAAATCTCCAACAATGTGGAATCCAGTTCGCTACCTTGTGGACCTTTCCCAATGCGTGTAGACGTTCGGAAATGTGAATTGGGCAACATTTAATGCATTTGCAATTTGCTTTAACGTTTGCCTTGAGTCTTCAACCAATAAAGCTTGCAAACTTCATCTTCCAACTTTTTGGGCTGAACTGGACGCTGCTTATCTTCTATATCAAAGTCACCAGTTCTAAACCATTGAAACCATCGATCACAAGTTTCTTGGGTTATAACATTTTCTTCGTAAGCTTCAACCAATAATCTATAACTTTTAGCAGACGTTTTCTTCAAATGAAAGAACGTTATTAAACTTCCCCTCAAACCGGCTTTTTCTGGTACGTAATTCGACATTTTCAAAGCTTTCAAAAAATATTTTCTTTGCACGATGACAATCCAGAACAAACTGGCTTTTGGTAACGTATGTCGAACTGTCAAAACGCCATAGACGCCGAGCGTCTATATCAACAAACTTATTAGTAACGCCATCTCTTAGAAAAATCGACATTATTAACCGAAACACCTATTAGATAAACCATAAGATTTTTTGACGAATGAAAAACCAAAAAAATTTCGTATCTTCATTCATTCAATAAACGCCACATATTTTTCTCAACGCTTGATAAGAAATCGTTGTTCAATGATTATGAAAAATACCTTCAAACATTACGCAAATGTCACTATGTCTTTGTCTTGCTCTACTTTTGTTAGTTTTTCGTCAAATCATTTTATTTTGTACAGGAAGGTAGAATATGGAGTGTTAAATTAGAACCAAAAACTAAGACACTATTTTGAAACCCCAAATGGAAGATTCGGAAATTTGTGCTCATAAGAGCACTAAAGTAGGTGCAAAATCGTATTAGAATATCCTCTAATTAAAAAACTTAGCCTCTACAAATATTAGCGTGAAGAGTGTCAAACTAAGGCCTATATATCGACTCGGAAATGAATCAAACTTAAAATTAAAACATAAAATCAAAATTAAAATTGAAATAAAAATAAAAATTAAAGTTATAGTTGCAGTTAAACTTATATTAACATTTAAATTTAAAGTTCAAATTAAATTTAAATCAAAAATTAAAATCGCATGAAAGCCGATGTAGCTATTTCAATATTTACTTCAAGTTGTGATTACTAATTAAATTTTATATTACTTTCAGTTAAAGCATACATTTTAATTGGTCATTAAACAGTATATCCTTGAGTTTTTTCTGGGGTTACATAACAATTTTACGAACGAAAATTGATAACATATCAAACATTGTTTGATAAGACGAATAAAAATAAATTAAAAAAATAAAATAAAAATAAATGAAGGTTTTGGAAAAACGACAACAAATATTAATGAACATAATTGTTTTTTTATTGGATGTCTTTGCGTATTTTTTTTGGCAAAAAAATTTAACGTTTTGGTAGAAAATTTTTATTTAAAAATCAAAGTTTAAAATTCATCTATTTTATCGAAAATTTGTCTTGTTCGCGGTAGGATTCCTCTTTGGTTAAAAAGTAGATTATTAGTCTGTGATTTAGTACAACAGAAAATTAATCTCTTTGCATTGCAATTTATTTTCTTTGGTTGAAGATTAGATTTTTTTATGGATAATTTATTTCTTTAATTAAAAATTAAAATATTCCATTTTAAGTAGCAAATTGATCTTTTTTTGACAAAAATTTTGATGTTCTTGGTTGAAGAACATTAGGTTAAAATTTGTAATTTTTTGGTACAAGACTTATTTATCCATTCTGCGAAGAAAATTGATCCTTTGCAATTAAAAATCCACTTATTTTTCTCAAAACTCTTCTTTTTTCTAATTGATAATTCAATCCTTTGGGTATAAATGCACATTTTTTTACTTTAAACTTTTTATAAATTAAAATAATTTGTGATCTAATTATCGACTATTACTACTTTTTGTTGAGAGTTCATTTTTTCTTAAAGATTCATGAGGTTGGTTGAAAATTAAACTATTTTGTTAAAAATTCCCTTTTTTGTTTACAAATTAATTATTTAGCTTGAAAATGTAATAATGAAATTTTACATTAATAACACAGGCACACGGAAAAAAGGTCTTGTCCACCAGACGAGATAAACATTTCTATACATTTTTGTGGTCGCTGCATCCGAATCCGGGATTGGTTTGACTCGATGACGTCGCATTTCGTTCCTAAACTCAAAAAATGATGAAAGTTGGAACATTCATGGAAACACCCAGAAAGCAAAGCGGCTATATGTTTTCAGGGTCCCTGAGTCCAAATTTAAAGGTCATTTGACTCGGCGAGGTCGCATTTAATTCATAACATAAAAAATATTAAAACACTGAAAATTGTTCTCTACATAAACGGTCTGTACTCAGCGTCCGGTACATAGAACTTCTTAGTCATTCTTTGGGCATGGCTGTCAGTCTGTAGCACAAAATCCTATTGCCTTGACAGATACTATGACGATGACAACTGCCCCGAAAGGGGATGTGTAGAATGATTCGTTCTCAGACTTGTTGAGGTAAAGAAGCCAGCGAAGGCGCGCTGTCTTGCAGGTGGGCAGTTTTCGCTGTTTAAATTCATTTTCTTCAAGGTTATGAATGGATTGCAACCTCGCCGAGTCAAATGACCTTTAAATTGGACTCAGCGACCCTGAAAATATATAACCGCTTTGCTTTCTAGTTGCTTCTATGAATGTTCCAACTTTCATCACTTTGTTTAGGTTAGGAACGAAATGCGTCCTGACCGAGTCAAACCAACCACGGATTCGGATTCAGCGACCCCAAAAACGAATAGAAATCTTTATCTCGTCTGGTGGATAAGACCTTTTTTTCGTGTACCTGTGTAATACTTTTATTTCTCTGAGTTCTAATATACAAACAAAAGTGACATTCCTAATTATGTGTGTGGATTTGGCAACATTCTTTCCTTCGAGTTTTTCAAATAGGTGAAATGGAAATTTCTCAGTGAATTGCTGTTGATAAATTACGTTTTTAAGAGGAAATCTTCTAGACTTTTCCTATCTTAAACTATCCTAAACAATCTTAAACTTAATGCTTCTTGTAAGAGGGACATCTCCTGCAAGGCCATTTTTCTCCTGCCAAACCATCTGCTCCTGCCAGACATGATTCTCCTGTCAGTTTTAATTCTCCCGCAGAGCCTTTTCATCGTTCTAGATACATGTCTGTTTCTCCTGCAGAGCCTCATGTTCGTCTGAGGTCCAGATCTGCTACTGCCCATACCAGGTTCATGGTTAAACCTACTACTATTGCTTCTCTGGAGGGAATTGAATATAAACTTGAGCAACCTCAATTTATTCGGCTTACTCTCTACAAGCATCCGCATCAGATATTCGAACTTCGAAAATACAGTTTTTCTGTAGATAAACCAATTGAAATAGCCTTTAAATATAAAGTCTATGGGCCGATGCCAATTCAGGAACAAATTGTATTATCAACATCCGATGGTGACGTATTTGCAATATTGGGGACTAGTAAAGCTCTTTCTGGAATACATGCACCTAATCCTTACAGTCAAAATAAACCACGTGCAAAAAAAACATGCAAAGCGAAATGCTTACCTGTTTACCTCACAATGAAATCAGCGCAATTCCGGTAGGCCGCAAACTTCAAATCCAATGAAATTTTAGAGTGGAACTTGCTAACGTCAATCCTCTGCATCATTAATCCACTTTAAAAAATGTAAATCTCAAATATAAAATTGTTTGGAATCTGAATTTGGCTTAAAATGTTACAATTAACCTGTATTGACAACCAATAATAAAGCGAATATTTTATGATACTTACGCCTCCAATCCCATTGGGGTTTAAGTTAGCCCCTTTAATACCCTTAGCTACCCTGTTTATTACCCTGTTAATTTAATACCCTTAGGCCCCATATAATGTAACTTCTGCTGTCTTAACTTTTTCGGGAATTTCTTTAGGGTTAATTCGAAAATATCGTAAGACGATTTGAATTATCAAAAAATTCCAGAAAAGGGAAGTATCCAAAGCTTTTTGGAAGAAATCCGAAAATTTACGGAAATTGATGGAAAATTGCTAATTACCAGAAAAAGGTATCCGAAAATTGCACAGAATTTTCGGAAATTGTTGGTAATTTATGGCATTTATTCGCTTATGCCAACTTATCTTTTTCGAGTTTGTCCATTTATTATGCACTACTGACAATGAGTCTATTAAGCGTCAAATCATAATGAAGTGATATTATGCTTCCGACATTCATGAAAAGTATTTCTGAATTGAAATGCGCAAGCGCAGCAGTTAGCGAGAATAATTTTGCTGCAAATGCGTACTCGCAGCAGTTAGAAAAAGTCTTTTTATAACTGCCTTTTACCACATGTTTTGAATTGTTCACCTCCTACACGCAACGAATGCTTTGTTGTTGAAAAGTATACGATTATATTTTTGGTTGAAAATTTATCTCTTCGGTGACAAATGAACCTGTTAATTTTTGGATAAAATTTTTGTTTGTTATAATTATAAGTACTGCATTCATTTTTTATGAAGATTCCTCTGTGTAGCTCTCTATTGCATCGTGCCTTATTTATTTGGTAGAAAATTCATATATCGTAGTGAAAATTCTTCTATTTGGATGAGAAAGTAATGTTTTTTTTTAAATTCATTATTCTCCTTAAGCATTGAACTATTTTCTTTAAAATTCTACCTTTTACGTTGGGTTAACCCGGTTTAAAATTAGTTTTTTTGTGTGTTATTTTATAGTGTTATTTTCAGCGAAGCACTGTTCGCAAATATCGCTTAATATTACAGAAACTAGTCATGGTTAAAATAACCATAATTCCTCAAGTGATTTATGAAATTTAAATATAAATGTCCAAGAAAGTCAAGCTTAATTGTAGCCTGTACTTTGCGAGTTAACGAATAAGATACCACATGTAAATACCTGTATATATATTGCCTATCTGATGATTCGTATGGAAATTTTTAGTGCTGTATAACAGGCTCGTAACGAAATTCGATATAAACGTTTTAATCAGTTATTCCCCTAATTCGAAAAGATGGGCATCGTTTATGCTTTGTTATTCACCTTAATAGTCATTCTTCATTCTATTGGTGAATATGATACTCTAATATATCTAGAATTACTTTTCAAACATTTTAAAATTTTAGAATTCCAGAACTTTGTATTTTAAATCGTCAAAATTGCATTTATTCAATTTTGAAAATTTATAATAAGGAATTTTCATGTTAAAAAAATTAATTTTGTAATTTTGATTGGTGACATGTGCAATTTGTTTGATTTAGAAGTTTTGAAATCGAAAACTTGCCTTTTGATCTTCAACATTATCCAAGTTTAAGAATTGTCATTTATAAGTCATAATTCAACGGTTTTCAATTATAAATTATCCGACTCGAAATATTACAAAGGAAAGAAAATTCTAAATTACAATATTCTCAATTATGAAAACTAAGAATAGAAGAATCTTCCATTGCAAAGCTTCAAGATATACCTATATTAAAAAGACGTTGAAGTTAAAAATGTTTGAAGGCCGATTTAGCTATTTTAAAATTTATTTCAAGTTATGATTATTAATTATATTTTATGCTACTTTCAGTTAAACCATACATACATACTTTCAAGTTCGGAAAAAGAAAAATCTTGCTCCGGAAACCTGAAGGTCCTGAGTTCAGATCCCAGCAGAGATAGAAACATTTTTTTTCACAATCTACTCTAAAATTAATAACTAATATTCCCTGGTCAAGAAACCTAAGATCAACAAAAAAATTGATAAATTTTAGCAAGAGGCGGATTCAAAACTTAATATATAATTGCTTATTGTTTGAACTTTTTTTATCATAACGAACACTGATTGAAACGCAATAATACGAGATTATACAATTTTATCAAATCTTTTAATCGAATTTGTCTTAAGATTTTTTGTATCGCCTATAATACCTACAAACCCCTCAACATAATGCAAGACTTACTATCTTACTCATCGAAGAATAAATATGAGCTAGCCAACGAGAAAACCCATGTCCTGCAAACAATGAACTCCCCGCGGAAAAGACATGCCTATACCTACTTTTGATGTAATATACTATTAAATTATGATTTTTAATTACATTTTATAGTACTTTATTTTAAGGATATTTATATAAAGAATGATAGAAAAAATCAAAATATTAATGTAATTATACAAATGGGATCAACTTAATGCTTACCGTGTGCAAAAGTTTACTATATGGTACCTACGAAAGGCTGTTCAAAATTTTTTGTCTTCCCCAGAACTCCGGTAAAAGTTTTATTACAAGCGCAAGACGTTATTTACGGCAATTCAAAATAAAAATTTCCCTGTTTCTTCCTGGAAAATTAATAATTCCTGATAATGTAATCCTCTTTCTTCTTGCAGAGTTAAGTTTACCTTTTGACTGTTTACCTAATGGCGAGCCTATTCCTGGTGTTCCTCGTCACCAATCTTCTAATTTTTTTGGACGACATTCTCCTGCCAGCTCGCAGTCTCCTGCCAGCTCTCCATCTCCTGCTGAGCCTTCTCTTCCTGACAGGCCCAGATCGCCGCCAGCCCATAACAGGTTCATGGTGCCACCTACCACGATAACCTCTTTTAACGGAATTGAGTATAAACTTGACCAACCTCAAATTATTCGGCTTATTCCCTATAAAAATCCGCACCAGTTATTCGTACTTCGAAGATACACTTTTCCTGCAGATAAAAAAATTCAAATAGCGGTTAAAAATCAAGTTTATCGGCCGATTCCTACCCAGGAACAAATTGTATTATCAACATTGGATGGTGAGGTATTTGCAATATTACAGACTAGTAAATTTTTTGCTGGAATATATACACCTAATCCTCACGGTCGCAATAAATCACGTGCAAAAATAAACATGGAAAGCGGCTTGATTACCCTCTTGAATCCAGATGAAATAAAAGAAAGTCCAGTAGGCCCCACACGTCAAATCGCATTTAATTTTCAAGTAAAGCTTGTTAAAGAAACTCCTCCATATAATTAATTCCCTTTAGAAATATGTGAGGCTCAGATATAAAGTTGTTTGTAATCTGAATTCGGCTCAGAATATTAAAAGTAATCTGTAACTACAAATAATAATAAAGCCAATGTCGTATGATTCTTAAGGCTTCAATCTTTACACTTCCCTAAACACATTTATATAAACATCTTAAAATGAAAGGACAAGTCCTTGAAAAGGGCGGATGCATGAAGGAACAGGGTGGCTTTAGGTGGTGCCCCCTCCAAAATTTTACAAATTTAAACAACTTATTTACACAAGTTTACATGGTTTTGTACTCAAGTAGCTGAAAGCAGTTTTTAAGGTAACTTTTGGCGCTGATTACTAATACGCTGTCTGTTTTTTGCAGTCAGGTTGGGTTTCTTAGATAAATGTTAAAGCCGTTTTTCGTGTTTTAACGAAGATTTATTACTTTATTACTTAAAATATCAAAAATCAGAAATGAAGTGCGGTGAAGCTGCGTCTTTGTATTTTTGGTGACAGTTTCTCGTATAAGTGACCAACAATGATCGCTCAACATATCCTCATAACAAAAACCTTTGTAGTTTTTCTCAATCCTTTGTAAATCTTGATGTAGTCGTTCTCCTTGCTCCTTGTTTTTAGTCGTTACATTTTCTATTGCTACGTTATTTTGGAACAACACTTTTGAATAATCCCCATGCAGCTGCTTCCTTCGCCGATAAACATTTGGCAAAGTTGTGGTCATTCATGAAGCTTCTAATATCTGGCCTTACAAAAACATCTTCTTTGATTTTGGCGTAGGAAAATTTGGGAAACACTCATTAGTCGTTGAGAGACTGAAATACTACCAACATGAGGTACCTAAGAAATCTAACCTGATCGCGGGAAACGGGCTACGGATTTGAGTTCCGAGCGCGAAAATACTCAAAGAAATAGTTTTGTCTTCTTGGGTAGAAAAGTTGACCGAAATGTGTAAACCTCTGTTATTATTCCTTATTTTAAGTTTTTTTCTTCTTCTGATCTATAAAGCAAGTACCTCTTTTCATTGGGGTCCGTAAGTTTTGACACCGCAGCCGCCATCTAACGTAATTTCTGCCGTATATACTTATTCGCGAATTTATTTAAGGGTTATCCCAAAATATCTTACGACGATTTAGAGGGAAGAGGTTTAGTCAAATCTTTCTGTTTATTATTAATGAACAAAGTAGTTTAAGTTAAGAAAAATAGTTGTTCATAGCGGAACTTCTTCTTCTTCTTTTCTTCTGCCAATGCCAGGTGCATGGTTCCACCTCACGCGATTTATTCTTCTGATTTATTTGGATTGTATGATTAACTTTAATTAAATTATTTAATATTGTACACGAAGGAGGCGATGGGAACCAGCGGGAACAGCCAAAGACGCCTCCCACGTGCCCTACGACGAATCCAGCCCGAGTTGTCGTGCGTCAACGTCCAGTAGCGACAGCCATACAACCCCACTGGGCAGGGGCACGGCCGCAGTAGTCTATCCGGGAGGCAGTAGCGGCAGGAATAGCCGAAGCTAGGCACGATAGGTAGGAGGCCGAAGCCAAACGCAGACAAGACGCCTAGAAGCCTTCTAGTGGGGACGCCGTGGTCTAGCGGGACAGGGTCCAAGAAGGACCAGGGACATGGGACATCCCCATCCAGACCCTTCATACTCGAGGCGCAGTGAAGGCCGACGATTGGTAGGGGACGTGGATCCGGGGTCGGGAGCGCCATAAGAGACGAAAGGTACACGAGGGGCGGAGGTAGGGGACACTACCAGAAGGAGTTTCCCACCCCGGGAAGTTATGATTAAGAGGTCCCTCGGGTGACCCGGTGAACATGGAAGGGCCGGGCTAAGTTTTTATTTTATTTTTTTACTACTCTCCTTTCAGTTTTTTTGCTTATCCTTACTTTTCTATTTACCTAGGAGTTGCGTTCATCCTTACCTAGTTCTTTAACATTTACAATTGTAATAAGAGCATTTATTGTCTCGGTGGCCGGAATAAAACGGGAATTTAAACTTTGCAAATTTCAGGTGCTGTTATTTTCGTGCACCCTGAATTCAGTTAACTAGATATCTTAGTAGGTACACTGTTAAAAATGTTTGTAATCATACAACACTTCTACAAGACTTCTACAATACAAGTGTGACGTAAAATAGCAAACATGGTATTCGAATGAGGAAATTGCAATGCATGTATTGTAAGTGTTGTAAATCGTGAACTCACCATCCAACATTCTACTACATGTATAAGAGCGTTGGTAAGACGAAAATTGTGCACAAGGAAATCACGGAATTAATGGAATTCAAAGAATTCACGGCATTCAAGATATTCCCGGGATTCACGAAAATCATCAAATTCACGAAGTTTATGAAATTCACGGAATTTATAGAAACGAAGGAATTCACGAAATCCATGGAATTCGCAGAATTCATTAAATTCACAGAAGTCACGGATTTCGCAGACTTCACGTATTTCATAGAGTTCAAGGAACTCACGAAATGTATGCAATTAACGTAATTAATATAATTCTACGACTTAAAGGACTTCACAAAAATCACGGAATTCACGAAATTCATGGAATTAAAGGAATTTTCGAAATCTATCGCATTAATAAAATTCACGGAATTAATGTAATTCAAGGAATTTGTGGAATTCAAGGAATTTGTGGAATTCAAGGAATTCACTGAAATCACGGAATTCAAGAAATTAACTTCAATCACAGAATTGTTTGGATTTTCTTAATTCACGGAATTCAAGGAATTAAGGGAAATCGCAGAATTCATGGAAATGAAGAAATTTACGTAATTTAGGGAATTTGCGTAATTCATAGAATTCAAGGAATTAGTGGAAATCATGGAATTTAAGGAATTCGCGGAATTCACGGAACCCAAGGAATTTACTGAATTCATGGGATTTATGGAATTCATGGGATTTATGGAATCGGAGAAATTTTTTGGTGAATTCCTTGAATTTCGTGAATACCATGAATTCCACGATTATCTTGAATTTCACGAATTCGTTAAATTTCGTGAATTGCTTGAACTCCGTGAATTCCATGAATTACATACATTCCGCAACATCCGTGTATACCATGATTTCCATGGATTCCGTGTATTCCATTAATTCCATCATTTCCGTGAATTCCATGAATTATCTATTTCTATAACCTCCGTGAAGTCTATTAATTCCGTAA
>JAWWLR010000092.1:13928626-13944996 GCA_035041075.1 Acraspis erinacei | reverse complement strand
TTCCAGGAGTCCTAAATAAAACCACGCGTCCCAGTGTTAATTATTTTAAATTAGGATCATGAAAAAGGTAGAAAGTAGATGATCTAGTCAAAACCTACTCTTGATAATATGCAGGCTTCTAAATCTCAATAATGAATTTCTTTAGGCACAATTGTTTAAATAGAACTGGGAACTTTTTAAATATCTCAAATCTCTTAAGTTTGTTTCGAATGATATATGTAGGAGGGGTCGAGGTAGGTTGAGAGGAATGTAAGGAAAAGGATGTGAAAGTGATAGGGAAAGGAGTGGGTGTATGATGAGTGTAAAGAGAGAAGAATGGAGTAGAAATGAGAGTGAGAGTGAGTTTAGGATGGGTGTAAAGAAAGGAGAGAGGAGTGGGAGTGAGTCTATGATTGATGGACAGAAAGGAGAAGGGCGTGTGTATACGATAGATGCACAGAAAGAAAAATGGAGTGGGAGTGGGTGTAGGATGAGTAGATAGAATGGAGAAGAAAGTGTATGTAGGATGTTTTGAATGACAAATGTAGACGGGATCAAGAAAGGGTAAGGTAAATTAAGGGAAAGGATGTGAGAATAATAGGGAAAAGAATGGGTGTATGATGAATGTAAAGCGGGAAGAAGGGAGTAGGAGTGAGAGTGAGAGTGATTATAGGAAGGGTGGAGAGAAAGGAGAGATGAGTAGGGGAGGGTTAAGGATTGGTGGACAGAAAAAGAAGGGTATGTGTGTACGATAAGTGTACATAATGAAAAAGGGAGTTTAGTATTAGAAGATAGAATGGAGAGGAGACTGTATGTAGGATGTTTGAAATGAAATATGTAGGAGAGATCATGGTAGGACGACGGCAAGGGAAGTAAAAGGATGTGAGAGTGATAGGGAAAAGCATGAGTGAAGGATGAGTTTTAAAAAAAGAATAAGGGAGTGGGAGTGTGAGTGAGTGTAGCCTGGATTGAAAGAAAGGAGACGGGAGTGGGTTGTGTGTAGGTGTAGGACTGCTAGGCATAAAGGAGAAGGGAGCGTATTATGATGAGCGGACAAAAATGAGAAAGGAGTGTGTACGATGGGTGGACAGGAAGGAGAAGGGGGAGAGTAGGGTGCGGGCACAGAAAGGAGAAGGGAGTTTTAGTGGGTGTAGGATGGGTAGACAGAAAGAAGAAGGGAGTGGGTTATGTATTGGATGGATAGACAATAAGGAGCAGAATGTGCATGGAGTATTGGTGGACAAGAAGAAGAAGGGAGTGCATGCAGTATGTGTGGATAGAAAGGAAAAGTGAGTAAGTGTGGGTGTAGGATGAATAGACAAAAAGAAGAAGGGAGTACATGCAGTATGGGTGGACGGAAAGGAGAAGGGAGTGGGTGTAGGTGTAGAATTGATAGACAGAAAGGAGAAGGGAGTGCATACAGTATGAGTGTACAGAAAGGACAGTAAGGAGAAGAAAGCGGGAATGGGTTTAAATTCTTATTGCGACAACTGAAAGAAAAAAGGGAATCTTGCGAATGATGTGTGATGGATAAGCCTGAATCAATAAGCATGGTTTATGATCACTACAATCCTCGCTTAGTATCTCAGTATTCGCATACTATTTTATAACTATTATATGAACTTTTTTATGAAGGATGACTTCCCCTTTTATAAAATAGAGTATTAATGAAAAATCGATTCTCTGCAATAAAGAAACCTCTACAAAGCATAATATTGTTCCTCTTTTCACAATAAAATCACCCCTTTTAATCACCCTCCTAATATTTTCATTTTTCAATCAGACCTGCCAGACGATGTCGGATTCTGAATGCAGTATCGACAGTTTCATCGTGATGGAAAAGACTATGAGTGAGGAAGTCGGTGAGCCAATGCCCACTGTTAGGAACAATGGAGATAACGACAAGCTCGAGGAATTCGAGAAGCTTCTTCGATCGATGATGGAATCTCGTGGTCCCTCTCTCGAAGAGGAGGAGGGGCCTCCGGAGGAAGGATGCGATGACAAGATTGCAGGTATTCCCAATCTCGAATATTTGAAGACTAAATCCACCCTCTTTCAGCCACAGGGTTCCAAAACTCAAATATCGACTCAAGAGGACTTTAACAAAGAAATTTAATTTGGATGACAAAATTGCTCTGTAGATTTTATTTTAAGGGGCCCTTAAAAAATAAGTCACACTATATACAGGCCGTGGAAAGGGGGGGGGGGTACAGGGTTTGTGACGATTCAAAAATATATTTTTTAATTACAAGTAAAGCATCTAAATATAGTATCTTTCCACCATTGAAAATTCACGTCTTTTTTTTTAAAGTTGGACTAATTGGTATTAAATCAAACGATTTATTTTATAATTAATTTTTTGTTGCAATTTATAGTATTTGGTTGAAAATTCAACTTTGTTCGTAAAAATGTAACTATTTTGTTAAAGATTAAATTAGTTTGTTGAAAATCCCACTATTTTCCATTTTAATCATTTAAATGTTTAGTTGAAAATTAAACTAAGCCCGACATACAGTTTGGGCTGACGTGTTGCATTTTACAGGCGCAAAAGAACCCTAAATTTTCAACTACAAAAAACAGGAAAACGACAGCGTTTTTACAAAAAACGCTTTACTCACTCAGGTAAAACTGCTTTTAGATTATTTGTTTTAAATATTAATTTAAACAACGGCTCCTCTTAAACGTATTATGTATGTGGAGAAAACCGCAGTCATTTTAATCTCCTTAAGCTTTTCAAATATCAGATTAAAAATGGTACGTATAAAATAATTTTTTTTTTATTTTTCATTTTTTTCTTAATTTTGGAAAAAAATCCGTGTTTGAGATGGAATAATATGAGGTTCACATATGGATCAATCAACTCTCGATTCCATCCGAAATATTGCTATATCGATACACCGTGCGGTATTCGTCCAATTTATTTCCGATCCATTAAATTGGATTTTCAGACTATATATATCCAGTTTAATTAATTGCATTCGTAGCTTGGACATTATTGGAATCTGTTATCCTATTCGAAAAATTAAAGTAAAAAAATTTCACGATTTAAATCGAAAGAAAAGTTAACAATAATAATGAAAAATAAGTAATAATAATATTAACTTAGGGGCCATCTATAAATTAGGCACCACATTCTTTGCCAGATAGAATTAAAAATTTTTTTAATAATTTTGTGGGTAGTACTAATTGCAAAAATTGTGAAAAACTTTCTTTCTGGATCTTTTCTTACATAACCTAAAATCTTTATTTTTTTAAATTCGGAATTCGAATCTTCTGAAATCTTTAAAAATCCATTGTAGTTTGCTAAATATCACGAAATTTTTTTGAATCTTTGGCCAGATCTTAAATGCTTTAAAATCTTTAAAAAAATTGGAATCTTTTAAAATATATTAAATCTTTGTAATTTTTTCAAATCTTACAATATTTTTTTATCGTAAGAAATATCTTGAAATATTGACAATTTATTTCAAATTTTGGAAATTCTTTCAAATTTCTTAACCTGTAAATAAATTCTTTGAAATTCCTTACTATTTTTCTAATATTTTGTAACTTCCTCGTCATTCGTTTAAAATACACTACGTTATTTCTAGTATTTTGAAATTAAAAAAAAATATATTGCACATTTCCAAATATCACGAAAAATGCATGGAATGATTTAAAATATTCTGAAATCTTTGAAATTCTTTAAATATACTAAAACTTTTGAAATTGTTAACAAATATCTGAAATTTTTTGAAATCTTTGGAAATACATTGAAATATTGAAAATCTAATCAAATCTTCAAATTTTTTTTTAAATTTGTCAATTCTTGTGAATAATGCATTTAAAACTTAATGTAGTTCTAATCATTTGAAATTTTTCTGAAGACCTCGAAAAATTCTTGGAAACTTTAACATATGTGAAAATCTTTAAAATCTCTTAAAATCTTTAAAAATATATTAAAATATTTTGAATTATTTAATAACTTTTTTTTTTATTTTAGAAAATATCTTGAAATATTGAATATCGCTTAAAATCTTTGAAATGCTTTTAAATCCCTCAACTCCTATAAATAAATTATTTGAAATTCCTTAAATTCTTGTAAACCTTTCATAATTTTCTTGGAATTCTTTAAAATAATCTAAATTATTTCTAATCCTCTGAAATTTTTTTAATTTATTGCACGTTTCTAAAGATCACCAAAAGTTCGTGGAATCATTTAAAACATCCTAAAATTTTGAAAATCCTTGCAATCTTTTAAAATATCCTAAAATCTTTGAAATTCTTTGAAATTTTTAAAAAATTTTAAATCTTTGGAAATACTATAAAATGTTGTCAATCTCCTCAAATTTTTGAAATGTTTTAAAAAGGCGCAAGACTGGGAAATAAATGCTTTGAAGTTTCTAAATCCATTGAAATTTTTGTAATTACTTGAAACTTTCTTGAAAGTCATTTAAAGTACCCTAAAATAATTTCAATCCTTAAAAAACTTAAAAAAGACCTTAAAATCCTTAAAATTCTTCGAAATTAAATTGTTTTAAATTTTCCTTGAATTACTTTAAAAAAATGTAAAAATGTTCGAATTCTTTACAAATATTTGAAATCGTTTAAAATTTTTTGAAATTCTTTGAAGCCTTTTAGAATATCCTAAAATCCTGGAAATACTTCAAAATATTTTCAACAGTTTTTATACTTCTAAGATACCATAAAATATAAAAAATCTTTTCAAATCTTTGAAATGCATGCCAATCGAAATTTTTTAAATCTCTTGAAAGTTCCTCGAAATACTTTAAAATACGAGCCAAAATATTTTCTATTTTTTGAAATATTTTGAAATTCCTTGATCTTTGTACGGATTTTGGAAAAAACCTTGGAATTTTTCAAAATATCGTACGATCTTTAAAATTCTGTCAAATCTCTTGAAATTTATTGAAATCTTTTAAAATAACTTAGAATCTCTGAATCCTTTAAAATCACTCAATTCTTACAAATAAATTTTTACATATTTCATTAAAATATTATAAAATCCCTCGAAATTTTCTGTCTACTGAAAAACTCTTGGAATCTCTAAAAATACCCTTAAATCTTTAAAATCCTTCGAAATCTCTTGAAATTCTTTCCTTTAAAATAATTAAAAATATTTTTATATTTTTTGTATTATTTAAAAAATCGTTTGATTTTTTTTAAAAAGTTCTTGAAAAATGTTTGGAATCTATAAAAATACCCTAAAATATTTTAAAACATTTGTAATCTCTTGAAATATTTTTAAGTAATCTCATATTTTTCAGGACTTTCAAACTCTTTGGAAATACCTTAAAATATTGAAAATACCTTTTAAATATTTTGAATACTTGAAAATCGTTTAATCATTTTGAATAAATTATTTAAAATTTTATTCAAATATTATAGAATCTATGGAAATTCGGTAAAGATTCAAGAAATCTAATGTTATTGCTTGAAATTTTTTGAAACTTTTTATGTATTTTGAAATTTTTCTGAAAACCTTTAAAATACTCTAAAATATTTGCAATGCTTTGAAATATTTTTAAATACCTAGATTTTTTAAATATTTTTAAAATCCTAAGAATCTTTTAAAATGTCCTAAAAGCTATCAAATTTTTTAAAATCTCCGGCAAACCTTGAAATCTCTTTAAATATTTGAAACTCTTTGGAATCCTTCAATTATTTTGAATAGATTCTTTTGAATTTTATTAAAATATTACAAAATTCCTGAAAATTAATTAATTATATAAAATTTATAAAGCTTCAAGAAATTTAAATTTATTCCTTAAAATTTCTTGAAATTTAAAAGTCTCTTGAAAGTTCCTTAAAATTCTTTGAAATACCTTAAAGTTTTTCAAATCCTTTGAAATATTCCGAAATCCCTTGATTTTTTAAATTTCTTGAAAAATCCTTGAAATCTCTTACAAAACCTAAAAACTTTCAAAATGCTTTAAAATATCTTCAAAAGTCTTGTAATCCTTCAAAAAAACATTATATCTTTCAAAATTTGCAAAATCGATGGAAATTCCTTTAAAATATAAAAAATCTGATTAAATATTTTAAATGCTTAAAAATTTTTTAATTATTGTAAATAAATTATTTTAAATTTTATTAAAATATTTAAAATCCCTTAAAATCTTTAAAAATTCCTTGGAATCTTAAAAATCTCTTAAAATTTTTGGATTACTTTGAAATCTCTCAACTCTTGTGAATAAATTCTTTGAGATTTGATTAATATATTATAAAATTATGTGAAGCTCTATGAAAGCTCATCATATTTCTTAAAATCCCTTTAAATTTTTCAGATATGTTTGAAAAATTTTTGGAAAAATGTTGAAAATTCTTTAGAAAGTTTGAAATTTATTTAAATCTTTGAAATGATTTAAAATGTTGAAAATCTTTGTAAAAACTTTAAAATTCTCAGAAGTGTTTGCATTCTTTTGAATAAATTATTTAAAATTATATTAAAATATATTATACTTTCTTGCAAAATCGCGTGAACCTCCATCAAAATCAGATGATATTTTTTATAATTTCTTGACATTTAAAATTTTTTTGTAACTTTGTTGAAATCCTTTACAATATCCTTAAATATTTTAAATCTTTGGAAATCTTTTAAAAGCCCTTGCAATTTTTTAAATCTCCTAAAGTTACTGAAATCCTCGAAAATATAATAAAATCCTTACAAAACTTCGGAAATTGCAGTAAATTCTACAAAACAAAATTAAATTTTTTTTAATCCCTACAAATTATTTAAATCCCTGAAAATTCTTCAACAAAATTTAAATCCCTTAAAATCTCTTTCAACTTTTTAATTTCTGTGAAATCCTGTAACCCATTAAAGACCAAATGCAATGGATTTTTGCATGAACTTTGAACAATTAAAAAACATACGAAACGCTGATGATTAAAAAATCTCGGATTTTTGAACAAATATATGGCTTTTCAGCCACCATGCTGCGTCTGCCATTTTGTTATATAACTAAAAATAAATTATTACCGTATAATAATGGTAGTTTATGTCAATACTGATATATAGTACCAAAAACAGAATTTCCGGCTATTTTTCATAATATTTCTAATTTTTGGTCGCCATATTGGATCCACCATTTTGTTCTTGAACTAAAAACAATCTTTTCAACATTATAGTGGTATTCTGTATCAATACTAATAAAAAATGTTCGAAAAACGGTAATTTTAGCTGTTTTTTCAATTTTCCTAAATGTTGGCAGCCATATTGGATCCGCCATTTTGTTATGTAATTATAAACAATATTTGGAATATTTATTAATAATGTATATGAATTATACAAAAAATTCGCTAATTTTAACATTTTTGTTGCAATTTTTCTGATTTTTGGACGCCATATTGGATCCGCCATCTTTTTTTTAACTAAAAATACTCTTTGCAGTATTTTAGTAGTACTCTGTATCAACACTTATAAAAAATGTGCGAAAAACGGTAATTTTAACTGTTTTTTTGTTGCAATTTTCCTGAATTTTGGCGGTCATATTGGATCCTTTTTTGTATGTAATTATAAACAATATTTGGAATATTTTAGCAATAATGTGAATGAATAATACAAAAAGTGCAAAAAATGCACTAATTTTAACAGTTTCGTTGCAATTTTTTTTATTTTTCGCGGCCATATTGGATCCGTCTATTTGTTATAGAACGAAAAAACAGTGTTTGCAGTACTATAGCAGTACTCTATATCAATACTAATAAAAAATGTGCGCAAAACATTAATTTTAACTGCTTTTTGGCAATTTTCCTGATTTTTAGCCGCCATATTGGATCAGCCATTTTGTTATTTAATTATAAACAATCTTTGGAATATTTTAGCAATAACGTGTATGAATAATACAAAAAATTCCCTAATTTTAACAGTTTTGTTGCCATTTTTCTGATTTTGGGCCGCCATATTGGATCCGCCGTTGTGTAATGGAACTAAAAACAGTCTTCTCTGTATTTTAGTAGTACTCTGTATCAATACTAATAAAAAATGTGCGAAAAACGGTAATTTTAGCGTTTTGTTGCAATTTTTCTGATTTTTGGCCGCCATATTGGATCCCCCATTTTTTTATGGAACTAAAAACAGTCTTTTCAGTACTATAGTATTACTCTGTATCAATGCTAATAAAAAATGTTCGAAAAACGGTAATTTTAACTGTTTTTTGTTGTTGCAATTTTCCTTAATTTTGGCAGCCATATTGGATCCGTTATTTTGTTATGTAATTATAAACAATCTTTGGAATATTTTAGTGAAAATGTGTATAAATACTACAAAAAAGTGCAAAAAATGCACTAATTTTAACAGTTTTGTGTCAATTGTTCTGATTTTTGTCAGCCATATTGGATCCGCTATTTTTTTATAAAACTAAAAACAGTATTTTCAGTATTATAGTAGTACTCTGCATCATTAATAATAAAAAATGTGCGGAAAACGGTAATTTTAACATATTTTTTGCAATTTTCCTGAATTTTTGACGCCATATTGGATCCGCCATTTTGTTATGTAATTACAAACAATCTTTGGAATATTTTAGCAATAATGTATATGATACTACAAAAAGTGCGAAAAATTCACTAATTTTAACAGGTTTTTTGCAACTATTATGATTTTTTGTTGCCACATTGGATCCGCCATTTTTTTATAAAACCAACAATAGTCTTTGTAGTATTATAGTATTAGTCTGTATCAATAATAATAAAAAATGTGCAAAAAACTGTAATTTTAACTGTTTTTTTGTTGAAATTTTCCTTAATTTTTGCCGCCATATTGGATCCGCCATTTTTAATGTAATTATAAACAATGTTTGGGATATTTGAGTAATAATGTGTATGAATACTACAAAAAAGTCCAAAAATTCACTAATTTGAACAGTTTTTTTTGCAAGTATTCTGATTATTGGTCGCCATATTGGATCCGCCATTTTTTTATAGAACCAAAAATAGTCCTTTCAGTGTTATAGTAGTACTCTGTATCAATACTAATGAAAAGTGGGCGAAAAACAGTAATTTACAACTGTTTTTTTTGCAATTTTCCTGATTTTTTCCCGCCATATAGGATCCGCCAATTTTTTTTATGTAATTATAAACAATCTTTGGAATATTTTAGAAATAATATGAATGAATAATACAAAAAAATGCAAAAAATTCACTAATTTTAACATTTTTGTTGTCATTTTTCGGAGTTTTGGCCGCCATATTGGATCCGCCATTTTTATAGAACCAAAAATAGTCCTTGCAGTATTATAGTAGTACTCTGTATCAATACTAATAAAAAATTGCGAAAAATAGTAATTTTAACTATTTTTTTTGCAATTTTCCTGATTTTTGCCGCCATATTGGATCCGCCATTTTTTATGTAATTATAAACAATCTTTGGAGTATTAGAGCAATAATGTGAATGAATAATACAAAAAAGTGCAAAAAAAATCAATAATTTTAACAGTTGTGTTGCAAGTTTTCTGATTTTTTGCCGCCATATTGGATCCGCCATTTTGAAAATTATGGAAAATAATGAAAAATTGTGTTTCCAACTTATTTACACATAAATTATATAATGATTAACAATTTACATGATATTATAACAGATATTTAAAAGATACCTGTTTTTCAAATTTTTATATCGTGAAAATTGTCATTTTTGGGGGCGCCATCTTGAATTTATAAATTTCCTCCCCTCGAGGTTTTCAAGTACAGACATCGCGTGCACCGATTAGTCACGTTTTGGGGTGCTACCTAGGCGTTCTCGATGTGAAATTCGAATTTGAAGAAAAAATAATCTCAATTTCGTCACTTTTCCGGGAAAAAGACGCCATATTGAATTTTCCTGAAGAGATAGGTAAAGTTTCCTAAGCGTTTATTATGTTTTTTAATTGTTCAAAATTCATGCAAAAATCCAGTGCATTTGGTCGTTAATGGGTCAGATCCTCAAAAATTAATAATAATACCATATTTACAGCCTCTAAAATCCTTTAAAATTAATGAAATACTTTGAAATCTTATAAAATCCCTTTCAAACTTTTCAAATATTTTATCTTTACCGAAAAAATTTAAATTTTTTTTAACGTTTTTGTAGTAGTAATTTCAAAAATGGTAAAAAATCTAAGTTTGTATTTAAATTATGGTACGGAATAATTTTTTCTTCATAACATTATTACAATTTTCCATTTGAAAAATTTTATTCTTTAACGTTAAATACTATAATTTTAGAAACACGAATTTCCTATGAGGTTGATTTTTTTAAATATCACGTAACAGTATCGATTTACCCCCTCCCCTAAAAAAATCCATTATGTAATTTATGGCCGGCCCCTAAGGAGATAAAATAAAAATTGCCTTTGGGCTCTTAAAGAGATTCTGAAATGAATAAAACCCCAGTGGTTGAAAACGATTTGAAATTTATGTTCCTCCTTGTTATTTGCAAGGAATGCGTCAAAAGATTTTCAGTTCTCAATATCCACATTCTTTCCTTTCCAAACTCAAGTGCCCTGAAGCTGGAGGAAAATTCAGAGAGCCTTGCGAGGGAGACTAAAAGAGCAAGGGTAGAGAAAGTTCAGAGCTTTGAAGAAGAGGGAGTTCAAGAGAATGAGGAGAAATTGTGGAGTTTGAAACTTGAGTTTTGACATTTTCCAGACTCGACTGTATTGCCCTTTCTTTAATTCTAATTACCGAGAGAAAGTAGATAGAAGTATTTTTGTGCGACACGTGAAAAATTCTGACTTTGCGAAACTCTTCACCTGGGGTGATTGCTAGTGAGATCTATCAGCTCACTGTGTCGGAGCGGTGTTGCGGAACGAATACACTCAAAGAAGCAACGCGGGATATCGAGACTGATCTAAAATGTATACCCCCCCCCCCTTAAAAATCCTCCTTCGCTTCCCTTTCTCACTTTTCTCATATGAATTCCTTGATCCCTGACAGTATAACGAGGTTAGAAAATGCATTTGAAACTAAAATCGATAAACTGAAAATCAAATACCAGAATTCTCAAGTTAATAAGATAAATTTTCAAAACTGAAAAGGGAATGCTTACATTTCCAATTCTAAAAATTTGTTTTTTGCAAAACAAAAAAATAATTTTCAACTAAAGAGATCAATTTGCGACTAAAATTATGAATATTCAAGTAGAATAATTAGATTTTCAGTTCAAAAATATATTTTCCAAAATATTTTAATTTTTAACAAAATGGTTGAGTTTTGAAATAAAACGATAAACTTTAATATTAGAATATTCAGTAAAAAAATTAATTTTTTACAAAAAAAGGAGTTTTCACAAAAGAAAAACAAAAAAAAACAATAATTTTCAACAAAATACTTACTTTTTTAGTAAATAGTGAAGTTAAAAAAAAATAGTTAAATTTTCAACAAAATCGTTCAGGTTTCTACTAAAACGATGAATTTTAAAGGAAAAATAATAATTTTCTAAGCAATAAAAGTAAATTATAAATAAATATATTAATTTAAAAAAAAATTAAATATTTCAATTTTAAGTTAAAAAATTAATTTTCAAGGAGAAAAATGACTTCAAAAATTTAGTTCACTTTTCTACCGACGAGATAAATCTTCAAAAATATTATTAATCTTCAAGCGAAACATTAATTCTCTACTTCAAGACAAATTATTAACAAAATACATGAATTTTGAACTTAAAATATAAATTAAACGACAAAACAGTTGAATTTTATAGTAAAAAAGATAAATTTTCAAAACTGAAAATAGAATAATTACATTTCTGATTATTAAAATTAGTTTTTGGAACAAGAAAAACAAATTTTCAACCAAAGAGATAAATTTTCGACGAAAATTATAAATCTTCAAGTACAATAATTAGATTTTTAGTTACAAAGTACATTTTCACAAAAAAGACGGTTTTTCTAAAAAATAGTTAAATTTTTAACAAAATATTTAAATTTTTCACAAGATTTTTTTAGTTTTCATCTAAAACGATAAATTTTAAAACAATAATCTTTAGTAAGAAAAATAATTAAAAATAACAAAACAAAGAAAAAAATTTTTACAAACAAAAAAAACGAATTTTCAAACAAATATAGAAATCAATTTTCAGCAAAACAATTAAGCTTTACTTAAAAAAAGTTAAATTTTTAACAAGATTTTTTAGTCTTCATCTAAAACGACAAATTTTAAGAAAATAAGCATTCGAAAAAAAATAATTAAAAAGAATAAAAGAAACCCAATTTTTAACAAACAAAAATAAAACAAATTTTCAAACAAAAATAGAAACCAATTTTCAGCAAAATAGTTAAGCTTTACTTAAAAGCAATTAAATTTTTGACAGAAAATTTAAATTTTTAACAACATTAAAAAAATTTTAGCAACAGTTTTAAGTTTTCATATAAAACGATAAATTTTAAAAAATAATCTTTAGTAACAAAAATAATTAAAAAGAATAAAATCAAACAAAAAAAACGACTTTTCAAAAAAAAATACAAACCAATTATCCACAAAATAGTTAAGCTTTACAAAACATAAATTTCGAACTAATGTTATTATTCTTCAAGTGGAATAATCAGATTTTCAATTAGAATTATATTTTCAACCAAAAAACAACAGTCTCTCAACAAAATAGTTCAATATTTCTAAAAAAAAAATTACAACTAAATTAATTAATGTCCAACTAGAAAAGATAAATTTTAACAAAAAATGAAATAGTTAAATTTTCAGTTCAAAAATTAATTTTCAAAATACATAAATTAATTTTTAACGAAAAAAGGAGTTTTCAATTAAACTTTCGAATTTTCAACCGAAGCGATACAATTTCAACTAATATTACCAATATTTAAGTTAAATAATTATATCTTCAATTTAAAACCGATTTTTACCAAAAAAACAACGGTCTTTCCACAAAATGGATAAATTTTCAACAAGATAATTAAATTCTCAAAGAAGTAATTAAAATATCAAAAATATTATAAAATATATCAATTTTTCACTAGAAAAGACAAATTTTTACTAAAAATTAAATAGTTCAGTTTTTAGTAAAAAACTTAATTTTAAATAAAAAAATAATAATTTGCAAAAAAAAATAATTCTCAACAAAGAAACTACGAATTCAAAAAAAAACTAATTTTTAACAAAATAGTTTAACTTTATCAAAATAGTTCAATTTTAAAGTAGAAAGAAGAATTTTCAAGCAAAAGGATTCTTTTCTTAACCAAAAATACAAATTTTAAATAAACTACGTCAATTATTAAAAAAATAGTTGAATTTTCAATAAAATGTTTAAATTTTCAACAAAATAGATACATTATGAAGAAAATATTTGAGTTTTAAACTAAAAATAGGACTTTTTAAGCAGCAATCCGAATTTCCTATAAAAAAAAGAAAATTCATCTACATAAATTCATTTCAAGTAAAAAAGCCAAAGTTTCACTAAAAATGAAATGGTTAAGTTTTTAGTTACAGAATTAATTTCCAACGAAAATAAAAAGAGTTTTAAACCAATTAATTCAATTTTGAACCAAAACATTTTTAACTAAAATCAATAATCTGCAACCAGAGAAATGAATTTTCAACATAGCAGTTAAATTTTCAAGGAAGTACTGTATAAATTTAATATAATTTATAATATATATTTTATATTTCAAGTAGGAATTTTTATATAAATTGTAAATATTCGAATTCAACTAAAAATACGAATTTGTAAGAAAATAGTTCAATACTTAACCAAAACAGATTAATTTTAACTAAACAATTGCATTTTGAACAAACAAAATAACTGATTTTTTCCGAAAAAGACTGATTTGAACAAAGTGAATAATTTAAATAAAATAATAAACAAATTTTCAACAAAATAGTACAAGTTTTAACGAAACCATTTTTAACTAAACTCAAGAATCAAGCAGAAAAATTATTTTTTAAGAAATTAGTGGAATTTTCCACCAAGTACTTCTTTTTTAAAAAGAAGCAGTAAATTTTAAACTAAAAATTGAATAATTAAGTGCTGATTTTGAACAATTATTTTAAACCAAACAAAAAGAAAAAATTTCAATAAAACAGGCGTATTTTTAACGAAAAAATGACTTTTTAACCAAAATGTTACTTTCTGCCAAATGTTTCGACTTCCAACCATCTAGTTGGATTTTTGACAAGAGATATGAATTTTTCACATTATATTTGCATTTTAAACAAACTTAACCAATTTTTAACAAAGATAGAATTTCTAATCAAATAGAATTATTAACCAATTGAAATAGATTTAGAACAAAAATTATAATATCAGGTTTTGCATTTAAAAATCATGACCTTTAAACCAAAAATATTTTTTGTACTGAGTTCATTAGTTCCGCTCGAATTTCAATGGAAAACCCAGAAAAAAAGGAAAAAATTAAGACTTTTTCGAAAACTTAGCGTTCATGAAATAAAGATGCTAACATTTATAACAAAAGGAACGGAACTGATAAGAGAGAGCTAGATACTGCCCAGTAAAGTTGAGCGAGCCACCACAACGACAACTCGAACCCTTCACGCCCGCGGGCGCAAGGTCTCGCACGGAAGACAATAAGAAAACTGACCGCGCGGAAGCGAAGGAATAGTGACAGAAACAAGCTCTTAAAATATTCGCAAAACTTATACAAAATAGCAAAAAAACTTTCACTTATATACTTACTTTAGATATTTACTAAATCAAATTGAGAATTCGCAAAAAATTATTAACAAGATAAATTTTTTTCAAATAAGGTAAAAAGGGAAATTGCGGTAAGTGTGTACATTCTGAAAAATGAAAGTGATTTTAAAATTTCTTAAGTTATTAGCAAACCCAGTAAAGTTGATTGAGCCACCACAACGAACACTCGAACCCTTGACGCCCGCGGACGCAAGGTCTCGCACGGAAGACAATAAGAAAACTGACCGCGCGGAAGCGGAGGAATAGCGACATATACAAGCTCTTGGAATTGGGGTAAGAGTGCACATTCTGAAAAATCAAAGTGATTTTAAACTTTCTTAAGCTGTTAGCAAACCAAGTAATGTTGAGTTAGCCACCAGAACGACAACTCGAACCCTTGACGCTCGCGGGCGCAAGGTCTCGAAAGGAAGACAATGAGAAAAGTGACTACGCGGAAACGGAGCAATAACCACAGATTCAAGATCTCAAGATAATCATACGCCTTGCACGGAACAGTATAAATTTCTCCATAATAAACTTATTTGAGAAATTTTCTAAATCAAATTGAAAATTCTTAAAAAATTCTGAACAAGATGAAATTTTTTGAAGAAGGTAAAGACGGAAATTGCGATAAGAGTCTACATTCTGAAAAATGAAAGTGATTTTAAAATTTCTTGTGCTATTAGCAAACTCAGTAAAGTTGAGCGAGCCACCACAACGACAGCTCGAATCCTTCACGCCTGTGGGCGCAAGGTCTAGAACGCAATGCAATAAGAAAAGTGACCCCGCGGAAGCGGAGAAATAATGACAGAGACAAGATCTCAAGATAATCACAAGACTTATACATAACGGTACAAATTTCTCAACTATAAACTTTTTTTAACAGTATTTCCAAGAGGAATTTAAAAAAATAAGGTAAAGAGGGCAATTGAGGTAAGAGTATAATGTCTAAAAAATGGAAGTGATTTTGAAATTTCATTAGCCATTAGCCAACTCTACCATGGCAGGTACATCTTTTGTAAAATTTGATAACTTTGTTTATAATTTATCATTAAAAAACGTGGTAAATTCGTCTGAAATTGGTAACGTGGTTTATAGATGATCTCTAAGGAAAGTTGGCACTTCAGTACCTACTTATTCCAATAGAGCTTTTATTACGTTATAATAAATGTGACGTGAAATAATATGAGGATTTTCTTTTATCTTTATTGGGAAAAGTATAAACGGAAGGGCTTCTTTATTCCGCCAATGTGTGAGTGTGGTCAATCAAAAGATTATATTTTCGGACCAGATAAAAGGTCCGTGATGAGCCTATTTCTGAAGGAGCCAATAGCAGGAATTAAGCTTATTAGGTGGATAAAAATTATTTCAGAAAGAGGATTCAGTCCTCTTGGCATTCTGCCCTCGCGAGAGGCTTCCGAAATCGCCGATCGGACGAGTGAGTGGGCCAAAATATATTAATTGCGTGGCTTCAGCTCCGAGGGATTTACTGCAGGGGATCTTACAAGGCATCCTCGAAAGCGAGACGAATCGATTAGGAGACCCACACAGAGAACAAACGTCCCATCGTTATCCACTAAGTTTTATTCATTCAAAATTCATTTTTTTTGTTTCTTTGTTTGGCAGAGGCTAGTATAATATTTGTTACTTAATAGAGATTAGCGGGTATGCATAAATTAGGTAAACATTTTTTTACAAATTTGTTGTCCCTCCCTTTATAAACTTGTAAAAAAGTAGCTACTCTTCCCCAAGGAGAGGAAGTGAGGCGAAATGA
>JAWWLR010000092.1:13894198-13909887 GCA_035041075.1 Acraspis erinacei | reverse complement strand
TTAACCGAAAAAAGTCAAAGTTTCAACAAAATATTCAAATTTTCAAGCAAAAAATTGAATTTGCAAACAAATAATTTAATTATCAAAAAAATAATTTTTTACTGAAAGAAGAAGATCAAAATATTAAAAATAAAATTTTAAAAGATTACATTATTAGTTTCAAAAATAAATTTATTACCAAAAATTTGTCAGCAAACTAGTTAAATTTCTAAGAACGATATGAACTTTCAACCATTCTATTCAAAAAGAAAAGAAGTTTGACCCAAAAATGCATTTTCAAACACAAGGAATGAATTCCTCATTAAAATAGATGACTTTTTAAAAAAGAAGAACACTTTTCCGTCAAAAAAGGCGAATTTATAACTGGGAAAGGATAAATTTTAAGAAAAATCAACCACAAATTTTCAACAAAATTGTTATATTTTCAAATACAAAAAAGATGTCAACCAAAAATGATAGTTAAATTTTCGGCTTAAGAAAATGTTCTATTAACAAACAAAAATCAAATTTTCAACTGATCAAAATTAAATTATTGACCAAAAAAATCGCCCGGTTTCGTCTTCTTAGGACGAATAGAACTCGAGCTATTCATAAAAATAGAAAGTAGAGTACAAGTCCGAAAATTTTCTAATTTCGGGACTGTAGGGGCGGAAAATTCCAGGAATTGCGGACTTATCGGATGCCCACTCTAGTAGCACGACATTGCGTGCGCGCATGCGTAAATGATTGGTGCAAGTCATGAGCAAAATAGCACACGTAGTGGGGGAACCACAATTAGTGTGAGTGCCGTACGTGTGAGGAAGTTTTAAGGGGACGAATTTATTTTGAAAGCAAAATGTAAATGAATTGTTGATGCTGAGTTTTTCTAATATTTGTCGTGAAATTTGAGTGGAGTGGATTGTGGAAGTATGTAGAAGGATGTGTTTGTGAAACACTGATTAAGAGATTATCAAGGGGAGGGGGATGAAGATATTTTTGAGGATCAAGACAGATTCGGGTAGACGTTGAGGTTAGGAAAAAATGTATTTAAAGCACGAAGTTATTCGTACACCGAAAGGAGAAAAAAAAGAAAGGCACGGAGAATGTACAGGAAAAAGGGTAGAAAAGGAGAGATTGAGAGCAAAAAGTGATGGATCAATTGAGACTTTCATCAAAGGGTAGAGAGAAGAGAGGGGAAGCAGTGAAGACAAGAAAAATATTTGTTCAAGCTTGAAACATTCAAAATTGTTCAGATCATCATCAGGAAAGCATCGTTTTTTAGGGAAGGATGAGAACAGTAAGGGGACTAAAGGAAACAGAAATAAAGATCCGATGAAAGAGGAAAGATTGAAAGATAATCAAGAAAAATTATGATCGTGAGAAGAATGGTATGAAGAAAAGCAGGAGAAAAAGGCGGAGGGAATAAAGAAAGAAATTAGTCAAAAAATGGCCAAACTTAGGGAAGAAATTAAGAAATGAGAAGAAGTTCGGGAAAAGTTAGAGAAGAGGATGCAGATATTGGAACAAAAACTACAAAACAGGAAGATACTAATATTAATTGAGAGGAGATGAAAGGTAGGATTAAAAAAATAGAAACCTCAAACCAGCAGTTTGGGGAGGGGAGAGTGAGAATAGGGAGAAGGAAAGGCTGAGAAAACTAGAACAAAGAATAGACAAACAACCGGGAAGGAAGAAAAAGAAGAATAGGCATAAATGATCTAAGATTAGAGGGAAAGGAGTCCAAGGAAGGAGTGGAGGAAGAACTAAAAAGGATTGATGCGAGGGAAGTGATGACAAAGAATAGGATGTTACACGGAATCTCGGAAAGAATAGAGGATGATTTGACAAGGGTAGAAAAGAAGATGCAGTATAAGTTAAAGGAAAATATCGGAAGAGGAAAGAAAAAAGGGAATCAGAGCATGAGTAAAGTATGGGAAAATACAGATGGAAGGTGTATGATGGGATTGGAACGAGGGCAGGGAATAGTTAATAAAAAATGAAAATTGGGCAATGGGAGAAATGGTTAGGTGAGTAAGGAACAAATGTATGACAGAGAAATATAAGAAAGAGATAAAGGAACAGAAAGATGGAGTAAAAGTTGAAAAGATAAATATGGGAGGAGGGAGGTGGAAGATACTGGGGGTGTATGTGAACGGCGATATACAGAAAAAATTAGAGTGGTAGAGAGGACTGATGAAAGAAAATAAACAAGAGATTAGGCATTGCAAATCCCCGATCTTTCATTTGCCAGAAGTTAAAAAACTGTAAGCAATTGAAAACTACAATTAACCGACATCGGATAAATAAATAAATATCGGGGATTTAGTTAAAGAAGCTTCTTTCTTTTTCCCTCACATGCCTGAAGTTCAAAACATTAGGAAAGGAATCTATATTATCATCAGAGAATAATAAAAATTTTTTAAGTCTTTTCAGGCTAGATAGAGCTATAAATTAATTTTTTAATTAAACTTTTTCTGAAAAAGACATAAAGAAAAAGGATCTTGTTTCAGAATGAAATTAATTTTAAAAAGTTATTCCATTCATAGCTCGATCTAGTCTGAAAAGACTTTAAGAATTTATGTTATTGTCCGTTGATAATACAGATTCCTTGAAAATTTTGACTTGTAAACATGGCATTATTTTAAAAATTGAAAAGGGTGTTGGTTAAACAAATTTTTCGTTATTTCAATTGTTATAATAATTATGAAATAATTAAAATGCATCTTACTTGAAAGATATGGCTGGACCGGATAATCCGACCGATGTTCGACTGGAATTCATCGGATCGATAGTCCAGAAGTCACTGAAACTGAAACCGGAAAAATGGGGACGATTATTGATGACTGAGGAATATCGAAATTGTGTTTTGGAATTTTTGGACAATCCGGTTCCGGCGGCACTTTTTGTTGTTCTCACACCAAATGCTCAACTGGTACCATCTTGCGGATTTCCTATTCCCTGCCAGAGGACCAAAGGTGCTACATTTTCATACAATACATTTTGTTGAATTGATTTAGTACAAATTGATGTACAAAGCACTATAATTTTAAAAATATTATATAATAAAACAAACAATTTTCAAATATAGTTAGCTTTTCAAACAAATTTTCAACGATTTTAGTAGATTTTACTCTTGCCTTTTGGTTTTCAAAATTATTCAAATTTAAGATTTTTGATTTATAAATCTTAAAAATTTAATGAACTTCAATTGCCAATGTTAAAAGTTAAAGAATTTTGTATTGTATATTTCTTCAAAATGAAACTAAATGTCCCTAAAAACATCCGAAATTAAACTATTTCAAACGATAAATTAAAATTTTGTAATTGAAAATTTTTTTAATTGAAAATCGTTCCAAATAAATAATTTTCTATTTTTAATATTCAAAATTCAATTTTCCAAAATACGCTCAAAATGAGAGACTTTGAACAAATTAATCTTAGAAGTTGAGCAATTATTTTCAATTTCATTTTTTTAAATTAAAAAATGCTCAATCCCAGCTTTTCAAAATTGTAGGATTTTTAAATGTAAATCTGTCTAATTAAAAAATCTTCAATTTTGAAAATCTAAAGTTAACAATAATGCAAGTTTTAAATTTTACGATACCAAATTCTGTAATGTTTATGAGTTAAATTGCGCAATTTCTTAAATTTTCAAGATTTTGAATTAAAAACAATTGACTTTTGATTCAAAAATCTGAAAAATGGAATGGTCTTCAATTCTTAATGTTAATAATTGCAGAACTTTCTATTGTATATATCTTTAAAATTATCAAAATAAAAAATTTTGAACAATAAATATTTGAAATTGAAGAAAAATTAATTGCAAATCTTAAAAATAGAAGTATGTTTGATTGTAGAAATGTCGAAAATTAAACTAAATATACTTAAAAAAAGTCCAAAAAAACATTATTTTAATAATGGAAAAATAAATAATTTTAAATCGTTAAATTGGAAGAATTTATTATTTTAAATCTTTTAAATTACACTTTTTGATATTTTTTTATAACTACATACCTTTAGAATATGAATTTTCAAAATTGAACAATTTTGAATTCCATATTTACCAAACTCAAGAATTTGCAATTGTAACTGTTTTATCCTAGAACTTGTGATCTTAAATAATCAAAATTTAACTTTTTAAATGTGAAAATTCCAATAAAAAATTGTGTAATTTTGATTACTTAAATTTGAAAGATTTAGAATTGAAAACTCTTGATTTTAAACTATAAACATTTAAAATTAAATAAGTTAGCGAATATTCGATTGTAAATATAGTGAAAGCTCGCCTATTTCAAACCTTGCCTATTTAAAAGTTCGCCTATTTGCAGTCACCCATATACAGTTATTTGAAATTGCGCAGTTCCGTCACCTCCCACCATTGCTCTCGTACAATCTATTCCGCGTCAGTGGCTGACCAATTAAAAAGAGGTGCGCAGAGCCTCTCCATTCATAGGTTTCAAATATACCCGCGCTTTTATCTGCATGCGCAGTTCAAAAAGTTTCATACAGGGCGCATCGGTGCAAGGTTGAGACAGCCAATGAGCGTCGCTTGACAAAAATAACCTGCAGTTAGTGGTAGAGGTGGGGACCCCGCAGGTCTTCAAATGATTGAACGTGTACGTTTCAAGGTCGTTCAAATAGGAAAGTTTTCACTGAATCTTTAAAAGAGATCAGTGTCAAAATTTAAAAAAAAATTAGAAAGACTTAGAATTCCAGAATCATTTATAAGAATATATTTTTTTAATTAGAGAAACCTTTTTTTAACATAATTTAATTCATTCAACCAATAATAAAAGCAAATTAAAGAAAATCATTTTACACAAGGAATGTCAAAGAAATAATTTTAACCTAAATTTCGTTTTTCATTAACCTAATTATTATTATTCGATAAATAACACATTTGTAAGTACTTTTTAACTAATTTTCAATTGTTTATACAACGTTTATTGCTTCAAATAAATTTTTTTGCCTTTTAACCGTGAAAAGTAGTTATTTTTTTGAATAAATAATACAGCTGATGTACTTGTATGTTAATATTTGTATTTTAACAAATTTAGGAATTATTTAAACAATTTTTGTTTCCATTCAAAATTTTCAATCTGTGAATCCGGAAAATTTAATATTTCTTGGTATTAGTGACACAATTAACGAATGTGGGTATTCATGTGTTCTTCAGGATATTTGAAAAATTATTACAACAATAAATAATCATTCGATTTTGTCTTTTCTTAATAAAAATGCAGAAAATTTTACCTTTATTAATCTCTCACCCAATGTTGCTCACTATTTAGTATTTTCTCATTTAAGAACTTATAACCAAATTTTCAAAACAAATAAATATTTTTTAAACAATTTTTTTGTTGCGTTTCGGATGTTTATTTCTTCAGATTGATCAAAAAATAGTTTAAACAAATAATATTTTCTTTAAGCAAATTGTTTGAACAAATGAAAACTATTTAAAAATTCAAAATAAGATAAAAATACTAAAAATCATTGTTCATTTTACACTATGCGCGCGTGCATTTTTTCGATTATAGAGGAAAAATAATTTTAAATAGAAACTAAAAATTTCCAGTGACCATTTATTTGTAAAAGTTTTTGACCACTCAAATTCGAGCTAAAATTAAATTCTTAGATCTGAAAGTAAGATTATTTTTTTTATATATAAAAATATAATTTTCCTAAGATTCTTGAAGAAATTTATAAAGGTTTTTAAATAATTCACATTTTTCGAAAAATAATCTAGACAATTTAGAAGTTTCGAAAAAACATTTTATAAATTTTCTGAAATATTAAAAAAAAATTTAATATTTATAGTCTCTTAAAAAATTCTGAAGTTCCTAAATATCCTATGAAATTGTTTAAGTTTATTTAAACATTTTAGAAACATTCTGCAAATTTAAAAAATTGAATTAATAACTGCCAGATTCTTGTTTGACAATTTTGGAAAAATTTTCGACATGTTTTGTAATTTTTTAATAGTGTCTAAAACTTATTTTTGAAAATTTCTAAAATCTACATTTTGCTTAGAATTTATAAGAATATATTTAAGTTTCCAATTATCTTTGAATCTTGTCCATATTTTTAAATATCTCTTAATCGTACTCGATTTTTTTAAATTTTGTAATTTCTGACTTTCCAAATAAAAGTGGTTAATTTTGAAAAATTAAAAAAATTTGGCTTTTGAATATCTTACAATTCATTTTCGTAATTCAATGAACTCATTTTGAATGTTTAAAAATATTTTTCCATTTTCTCCTAGAATTCATTTTTCAAAATCCAAAATCATTTTATATTTTTCCATAAAGCTTAAGAATGTTTTTTATTTTCTTCAAACTTTTCAAATTTCTTAAAACCTTATAAGTTTTTTTATAAATCTTCCAAAATCTACTTTTTTATTTTTGTACAATTTTCGAAATGTTTCAAAATGTTTTGAAATTTCGTTAAATATTTTCAAAATGAATTTTTCAAAATAAAATTTATTTTCCAGAGAATTAAAATACGATTTTAATTTTTTTCAAAACTTTTAAAATTCCTGAAAAGCTTCTCAACTTTTTTTCGACATTATTAAAGCACAAAATTATCTTTCAGATTTTGCAAAATATTTTCGATTTTTAAATAATCATTAAATATTTTCTAAACTTTTCTAAAAGTTCTACGAACTTTTGATAAAAATTTTTAATCGTGTTAAAATTGAAATTTTTTTATTTAGAATCTTCTAAACATTGTTTGAAGTATTCTGAAACATTCTAGGGATTTGAATTATTTTTAGACCTTTTTAAAACACCTGAGGCTTCTAAATACCTTTTCAATTCATTATTTTTGTTTTTAATTCCAAAAATCTTGAAAAATAAAAAATATGTTCTAAGCCTGTTCAAAATTATTTTTCCACGTATTTTTAAATCCTACAAATTGAAAACTAACATTTAAAAATAAAACTTGAGCATTAATTTGAAAATTTTCCAGATATTTTATTTTTTGTGAGACTAATTTCTTGAAGAGGGTGAAAAAGTTAATGAATTTAAATGCAGTAATACAATTTTCGAATAAATTTATTTCCAAACATTAAAAAATCATTGATTTAATTAAAATGTTATTCTTTGTCAATAATTTTTAGAAAAATGAAGACATAGACGTTGGGTTTAAATAAAATTACTTATTTACAAATTTTGATTTACTACCTGAATTTAAAAATCATTTTCAAATTAAATTTTCTCTGGAAAAAAAATCCAGAATTAAAATTCCTGATTTGGCAATTGTGATTTACTAAATGAAAAAAATTGAAATCAACAAACTGAAGACAGTCACTAATTCATTTTTACGCAGTGACTACCAAACGCTTTTAGGAAATGATAATTTGCTTTGGATGAATTAATTATTTCGAATTTCCAAAGTCCCAAAAATATCAAATTCTCGACAATAATAAATTCCCGAAATTTCAAATTTCCGAAATTAGTACATTTCCAATCATTAAAATTCTCGAAAAAACAAATTTAGCGGTACACTTGAGAATGAATACGATGAATACCCGATATAAAATAAAAGATTATTGTCACAAACAAAAAACTATCAAATATCTTGTTTTGCGTCAAATTATTATTTTCGGGAATTTGAAAACTTAAGTTTTAAGATTTCGGGAAAAACCACTTACGGTAGTTTTATTTTCCTTTAGGTATTTTCAATTTTCGGGAAATATCTGTTTTGGGAATTATTTTTACGGTCGTTTTCAACATTCGGAATTTTGGAAATTCGAGGAAATTATTTTATCCCATTTCTTTAGCTAGAATAAAAGCTTCCTAACTTTTTTTTTAAATGTCACCCTCTAAATTGCAAGGAATCTACACAATAAAAGTAAGGCAATGTGCAGTACCAAACGACAAAAATGGCTGTTCTTCCATGCTCATCACTGGTGACTTGTCTCACCGAGTGGTCGATGAGCTCGCCACTCTTGTGGACAATATTTTCTCACCCCTTCTGAGCAAACAGGAAAACCACAAAGACCTTCCGGAAGTGGCCATTGAAGACATCAACAGTCACGTTTACTCCTTGCGAGGAACACTCTATCAGGTAAATCACACTTCCCCTTTTTTAAGGAATTCAAAAATATAAATAAATTTTCGAAAATTTACGATTTGCGTTAACGACTGTCACGAAGTTGAAAAAGTGAAGTGTAGAGGAAAATAAAAATATTAAAAAGAGAGGATCCGTTTTTATTGCCAGGTGAAGGGTCAGGTGAATGGAAGAACCGTGCTCCCGATGCCAGCCGGTCTCGAGAAGGTGTCAGAAGTAGAAAGATTGGTAACCACCGAAGGACCACAGGCGGTCGACCTTCATCTCAAAAGTTCGATAGAGGGCGTCGTCATTAAATGGGCTTATTTGGTCAATGATGTCGTCACTCACGAGTCCAGTTTTGCTTTCGAAAATGGACAAAATCCTACTCCTGATGTTGAAATCGAATTTTGGATTAAAAGATTAGCCAACTTAAGGTTTGAACAAGAAATTATTTACGAAACTACTTCAGAGGCGCAGTTTTTCACAGCCAAAGCTAGGATTTCTCATTTTTCGAGAGATCCTAAGCACAAGATCTTGCGCACGACATTGTACGCACAAGATTTTGCGCACAAAGTTAGATGCACAAGATCTTGCGCTCGACATTGTACGCACAATATTTTGCGCACAACGTTAGACGCACAAGATTTTGCGCACGACATTGTACGCACAAGATTTTGCGCACGAGTTTGAGTATTCTATCATTACATCACACTCGGTTGGTAAACTCGAAATTGAAAAGCATTTATTACGTATGAATTTACCTAAAATTAATTAATTTAGACGAAATTAAGTGAAAAATCATGAAATCGCTTTGATTTACAGATAGAAGAGCCATTTCTTTAATTATTTTTGTCAATTTGGGAAGTGTAAAATTTGGACAATTTATCAGGAAAAATTGTAATGTCCAGTGATTGAGGTTAAGTTGCTTTGTTGTGATAGTTAGTGGTGAAAATTTTGGAATTTTGCACTTTGAAAGGTCCAAGGAGAAAATAGAAATTATCAAAGATTGTAATACTTCTTAATCCTGTAAGATTCATTGGAAATCCTTAAACCTTTCCGATTTTTTTGAAGTCCCTATAACTTTCTTAAAATAATTTAAATTTCTTCACAACCATCTAACATCTTTTGAAGTTTTTCAAAATTCATTAAAATTTCCTTAAATATCTTGAGAATCCTTAAATTCTTTGAAATTGTTCAAATTTATTGAACTCTTTTTAAATGAAATTTCAAACTTTTCAATAATCATCTTGACATTTTTTTAAATCACTAAAACTGTCTTTAGAGCTTATAAAAACTCTTGTGAATTCTTAAAAATTTTTTAATTATTTTTGAATCCTTTAAAATAAACTTGAAAGTCCCGCCAAGTCCCTGGTAATTTCTTAAAAGCACTTGAATACTTAGAAATATTTTTTCCGAATTTTTTTTAAATCCCTTCAATTTCTTTGGAAAAATTTAAAATATTTCAAAATTTTGTAAATTAATTAAAATCTCTTAAGATCCTTGAAATTTTCGTAGGTTCTTTAAAATATCTTAAAAATCTGTGAAATCTTTGAATTTTTTTAATTTCTTTAAATATCTTAAAATTTGTTAAAATCATTTAAAAAATCTTTTTAATAACTCGCTTGAAATTTTTTTTAATCAGTAAAACTGTCTTAAAATCTTATAGAATCTCTTGAAAATCCTTAAAACTTTTTGGATTGTTTTTAAATCCTTGAAAAAAAACTTTAAAGTCCTGCCAAATCCCTAATAATTCCTTAAAATCAATTGAATTCTTAGAAATACGGTAAGATTTTGAAAAATCCTTAAATTCCTCCGAATTTTTTTGAAATTCCGTCAATTTCTTTGCGAAAATTTAAATTATTTCAAGATTTTGTAAATTAATTTAAATCTCTTAAACTCTTTTGAAATTTCTTAGGTCCTTTAAAATATCTTAAAAATCTGCAAAATGTTTGGATTTTTTTAATTCCTTGAAATATCTTAAAATTTGTTAAAATCTGTTTAAAAATCTTTTTAATAACTCGCTTGACATTCTTGAAAACAGTAAAACTGTCTGAAAATCTGATAGAATCTCTTGAAAATCCTGAAAACTTTTTTAATTATTTTTAAATCCTTTAAAAATAAACTTCAAGGATCCGCCAAGTCCCTAGGAATTCCTTTAAATCACTTGAATTCTTAGAAATCTGTAAAATTTCCTGAAAATCCTTAAAATTCATCAGAATTTTTTTGAAATCCCTTCAACTTCTTTGAAAATATTGAAAATATTTAAAAATTGTTTAAATTTTCTTAGGTTCTTTCAAATATCTTAAAACTCTTTAAAATCTTTGATTTTTTTTTAATTTCTTGAAATCTGTTAAAATTTGTTAAAATATTTTTAAAAATCTTTTTAATAACTCGCTTGACATTCTTTAAAATCAGTAAAACTGTCTTAAAATCTTATATATTTTTAAATCCTTTAAAAATAAACTTCAAGGATCCGCCAAGTCCCTAGTAATTCCTTAACATCATTTGAATTCTTAGAAATCCTGTAAGATTTTTTGAAAATCCTTAAATTCCTCCGAATTTTTTTGAAATCCCTTCAACTTCTTTGAAAATATTGAAATTATTTCAAAATTTTGTAAATTAATTAAAATATCTTAAAATCTTTTAAATTTTCTTAGGTTCTTTAAAATATCTTAAAAATCTGTTAAATATTTAAATTGTTTTAAATTCGTAGAAAAGTTTAAAATTTATTAAAATCGTTTGAAATATCCTTTAATAACTCGCTTGACCTTCTTTAAACTCCGTATAACTGTCTTAAAATCTTATAAAATATTTTAAAAATCATTAACAATTTTAAAATTATTTTTTAATCCTTGAAAAAGAAACTTTAAAGTCCCGCCAAGTCCCTAGTAATTCCTTAAAATGACTTGAATTCTGAGAAATCCTGTAAGATTTTTTTTAAATCCTTAAATTCCACAGAATTTTTTTAAAATCCCTTGAATTTCTTTCGAAAAATTGAAAATATTTCAAAATTTTCTAAATGAATTAAAATCTCTTAAATCCCTTCAAATTTTCTTAGGTTCTTTAAAATATCCTAAAAATCTGTAAAATCTTTGAATTTTTTTAATTCCTTGAAATATCTTAAAATTTGTTCAAATATATTTAAACATCTTTTTAATAACTCGTTTGACCTTCTTTAAAATCAGTAAAACTGTCTCAAAATCTTATAGAATCTCTTGAAAATGCTGAAAACTTTTTGAATTATTTTTAAATCCTTTAAAAATAAACTTCAAAGATCCACCAAGTCCCTAGTAATTCCTTAACATCGTTTGATTTCTTAGAAATCCTGTAAGATTTTTTGAAAATTCTTAAATTCCTCCGAATTTTTTTGAAATCCCTTAAATTTCATTGCAAAAATTTAAATTATTTCAAATCTCTTAAAATTTTTTAAGACCTTATAAAATCTCTTGTAAATTCTTAAACCTTTTTGAATTATTTTTGAATCGTTTGAAAATTCAATTTAAAATCCTGCAAGCTCCCTTTGATTCTTTGAATTTTTCAAAAAGAATATCATTAGCAAGTGATTTTTTGACAGACATTAATTTAATTCTCAGAAATTCTTCAATTCATTTGAATACAGATGAATTCATGAAATTTATTTAAAGTATTGAATTACTAAAAAGATTGAAATTGAATTCAAAAGAATTCGAGCCAAATGCAAAAACACATAAATAACGTAAACAAAATTCTACAAAATTTAAGTTAGTTTAGAAGATTTAAAAATGCATTGCAAAAGTTTTAAGAATGCAAAAGATTTCACTAGAATTTAAGTGAATTCATAAAGTTTGAAGCAAATTCCCAGGGATTTAAAGGAATTTAATTGTTTGAAGTTAATTTAATATTTCAAAATTCAAATAATCGTATGTAATTTATTCCAAAAGATAAAAATTAATTTTAGAAGAATTCAGAAGAATGAATGAAAAACTAATGAAAGAGATTATTTAAATTAATCAGATAATTCAAATACTTCAATTAAATTAAACATATTCAAAGCATGAAAAATAATTCGAAAGAATTTAAGTGGATTCAGAATATTTCAATTAGATTAAACAGTATGCGAAAGAATTCAAGGGAATTCAAAAATAATTTAGAGAATGAATAAAAATTTGAACATGCCAAATCTTTAAAAAGAATTTATTTGATTTCAAAATTTTGAGTTGAATCAAAAGTTTCTATTTCTAAAAATGAATAAGAATTCAAGGGAATTTAAAGGAATTCACGGAACGAATATGAGTACATGCAAAAAATTTCGAAAGAATTCAAGTGATTTCAATCAAATTAAGAATGAATTTAATTGACAGGCGGTACCTTTCTCCTGAGCAATCGAGTATTCACTAGAATACAACTGTAAAATAAAACAAATTAAAGAATTAAAATGAATTCAAAGTATTTCCGAAAATAAATATTTAAAGAATGCAAAACAATCCTATTGAATTTATGTTAGTTCAGAAGACTAGAATTCATGTGAATTTAAAAGAATTGTGCTTAAATACAACTGAAATTATGTATTCTTGTCGAAAAAATTAAAAATATTAATAAGAATTGAAAAGAATGTACAAGAATTCAAGAGATCTGAAAAATAAATGAATGTAAAAGATCGTAAGGGAATTCGAAACATTTCAGGGAATTCAAACTGAAGAACCCAAAAGTTAAAAAAATAGTTATCTTGAATACAACTGAATTTATTTAAAAGGATTAATGACTAAGAAGTATTTGAGACTTGTCATGTATTAAAAAAAAAACTAAATAAAACAACTCTACAGAACTCAAGCTTGCTCAGAAAATTTTAAATTCAATAAAAATATTTTCAGAGGGAAGGGAATTACAAAAAGTACAAGTGAATTCAAAAGAATTGAATGAAATAAAGATATTAAAGAATTCAGAAGATTTGATTAGAATTCATGAAAATTAAAAAGTATTAGTAGGCGTTACTTTAATAAAAAATGAAGAAAACTACTTAAATACAAATTAACAGGAATTCAAGAGAACTGAAAAGTATAAAGAATGCAAAATATTTTTAAAGAATTTAAGCGAATTCGAAAATAATTTTATGCGCAGGCGCTACATTAATCCAACAAATTCTAGAAGTCACTTAGTTACAACGGAATTCATACTTTTTGCTCAAGGGATTAAAAATAATTAATAAGATTTGAAAAAATCTCAAAAGAATTAAAGGGAATTAAAAAATGTAAAGAATGTAAAAAAATTCTAGTAAGTTAAAAATATTTCAAGTTGGCTAAAAAGATTTTATTTCTAAAAATACAAAAGAACTCAAGGGAATTCAAAGCATTTCAGAGGATGAAAATTATTGAACGGAAAAGTTACTTTTTATATTTAACTTCATTTAAATGAATTTATTTAGAGGGATTAAAATGTGACTGAGAAGAATTTAAGAAAATTAAAGGCTTTTCAGATAATTTAAAAATACAAAGCACGTAATTCCAAAGAGTTTAAGGAAGCTCAGAAAATTTCAAATTCATTAAAAAGATTTTTAGAAGGAATTCCAAGAAATAAATGTTTTGACGGCGGAATTTAGAGAAATAAGCAAATTAAAGAATGCGTAAGATTTCACAAGAATTGATGAGAATTCGAAACATTTTTATTGATAGGTGTTACTTTAATAAGACGAATAAAAAAATTACTTCAATATAATTGAAATTATGCAATTTATTTATAAGGATTACAAATATTAAGAAGAATAGAAAAGAATTTAAGTGAATTCAAAAAGACTTTTATGCGCAAGCGTTACTTTAAACCGAAAATTTAAGAATTCGACTTCATTACAACGGAATTTATGCATTTTTTTAAGGACTAAAAGTAATTAAGAAGAATTGACGGTAATTTAAAAGACTTGAGGGGAGTTTAAAAAATGTAAAGAATGTACAAAAATGCCAGTAATTTTGAATTATTTCAAGTTAATTAAAATATACTATTTATAAATATACAAAAGAATTCGAAGGAATTCAAAGCATTTCAGAGAATGAATATTAAAGAGCGCAAAATTTAAAAAAATAGTTAACTTGAATGTGACTGAATCTATTTTAAAGGATTAAAAATCACTAAGAAGAATTAAAGAGAATTTAAGACTTTTCAGGTAATTAAAAAAATTTAAAGAGCAAAATTCTACAGAATTAAACTTTTTCCAGAAAATGTAAAAATTCACTTATGAAAAGATTTCAAGAACATAAATTCTAAAAAATACATCTAAATTCAGAAGAATTTAAAGAAAGCAAGAAAAAATGAGGAATTCAGAATATTTTACTAGAATTTATCTGAATTTGAAAGAATTATACTGACAGGCGTTAATTTTATAAAAATAATAAAAAAATTTACTTGAATATAATGGAAATTATGCAATGTATTCAAAAGGATAGAAAATATAGAAAAGAATTTACAAGCATTCACAAGAAAGCAAGTCAATTAAGAAGAAAACAAAGAATTCAGAAACAGGTGCATAACTGATTTAATAATTTAAAAGAGTATCATAAATGGAAAATAATTGGAAGTAATTCAGGGAAAATAAGAAGAATTCAATGAGATAAAAAATTGTCGAAAGACAAAAAGGAATTAAATGGAATTCAAAAGATTTAATTTAATTTTAAAGACAAGCAGGTGTTACTTTGATCTTTAAGGTTTTCAAATTCACTCAAATAAAAAGCTGAATTTATGCAATATATTTTAAAAAGTGTAAATTAACAAGAATTGAAAATAATTAACAAGAATTCAAAAATGTAATACCGTACATTTTTGCACGAAAGTTTTTTTATCTCAATTCTAAGCAAATGTAGAATTTGGACTTTATATCGAATTTTTTTTGGTCAAAATAATCGAATTAAAAATACACTGGAACTTGAATTTAATCCGATAAACTGAATGAGAGCTGCCATCAGCGAATTAGATTCATCAGGCTGCGCCATACTTCCAAATCCAAGAGAAATGAGTCATGCGACCCTGCTTGTTTACATTTGGGTGGCCTGACTATAGTTTGAAGGTCACTTCAAGCCATGCTCGAAATTGGTATTAAATCCAAGTTCCAGTGTATACTAAGATTAGTAATAGTACGAAAGAATAAAAATAGAATTATTTATTATTTGATAATTAATTGTTCGTTACCTTGCAGGTATATTTTTGACCAGTTGCGAGAGGAGCGAGTGAAAAAAATGGCAATAATTTTGGAAAAAACCGAAAGTGCCTATTTCCCTTGCTTTCGAACCCTTTTTGGGAACGTGGTAGCATCTTTGGCAGAAGCTAAAGAAATAGCTCTCTACTTGTCACCTTTGGGGAAATTTTTTAAGTCAATCGAAGAATCAGATTTTGCTGAAGCAAAACCTTTAATGGGGATTATTATTCACGTCGTGGGACTAGCCTGGGCAAAAACAAAATATTACCAAAATTCTACGAAACTGATCATTCTGATGAGGCAAATTTGCAATCTTTTGATTCAGGAAGCTCGACGGTTTCTCGATCCAACATTAATTTTTCAGAGTGATGTTGATGAGGCTCTGCAAAGGGTTCAAGTCTGTCGAGGTAATTCAAAAAATTATTTTTTGTCCGACCCCCCTTGAAAACGCCCCATTGCATGCACGTGAAGCAGGCGTAATGTGGCCGCTTTCAGCCCA
>JAWWLR010000092.1:13852944-13864273 GCA_035041075.1 Acraspis erinacei | reverse complement strand
AAAAGTAAGGGAGGTACATTTTGTGAAATGGTGAGAATAAATTGGAGGAAAACTAGGGGAAATTAGGATAAACTAGTGGTGGGGTGGAGCGGGAAAAATCAGTGGAAGCCAGGAAGGTGAGAGGAGGTGACCTAGAAAAAGTGAGGGGAGGAGTGCTGGTAGTTTTGGATGGGAAGTATAATATTCATATCGATCGATTCAAAAACAATTTGTTAATTTTTATAAAAAATTTTCATGAGATTTTACTAAGGCATAACAATTTTCATTTTTCCCCTTCTTAAAATTTTGGATAACGTTTTAAAATTTGAGTGACTTTTTGCTCGATATCATTTTTTGGATAGTAAGCGTTTTTGGTGAAATTTCACTTATTTTGTTATAAAAAATTTTTATTAAATAAAATACTTGTTTCAATGTAAGAAGAATGTGTAATGATCAACACAATATTTTGTTTAAATTATTTAATCATAACACATATTTGATCATTTTCATGAGGATTAGGAAAAATATTTATATTTTCCAATTCTGAAAATTACCCTCATTAAAAGTTACACCTTAAAGTTACTCTCATCAGGCGCACAAGCTAATAAGGAAAAAACTTCTTCGTCGAGATAAAAAAATTTCTTCTAGTGATTGATCATTATATTTAAAATTCTAGTTCAAATTGTTTCAAAAATCTTCAGTGTGTTTTGAGGACGTGGAATTGCCTGATACGACTTTGAAAACCGGAATCTTTAGTTTTTGTCTGAAGATGTTCACTTATTGTCGAAATTCACCATTGAACTCAATTTTTAACATTGGCTGACTGGAATACATTGACCATAAATATCTGATCCTTCTCTCACGTAGCCTGGTTTACACCGGCAGCCAGAATTGCACTCCTGAAAAAAATTTATGTTAACTAGTTATAAATCAATTATTTAGTAGAAAAAACAAAATCACATACAAATTTAGACCCCTTGACATACAGCGTTGAGTTGCTCTATTATTTATTATCAGACCGACTCCTTAGCAAGAATGTAATTCACTCTCTACTCCTGACCATAGTTCGATAAATTTATACCCCTTGACATGCTGTGTTGTGTTGCTTTATTATTCATTATGATAACAACTCCTTAGAAAGAATGTGATTCGCTATCTACTCTTGACGATAGTTTCATAAATTTATACTACTTGAAATGCTGCTATGCTAGTCTCTCATTCATTATCAGACCGAGTCCTTAACAAGCATGTGCTTCGCTTTCAACTCCTGACCATAATTCAATAAATTGATTTGCCTTGACATGCTGCATTATGTAACTTTATTATTCATTATCAGACTGACTTCTCAGCAAGAACGTGATTCTATCTCTACTTCTGACCATAGTTCCATTAATTTATACTCCTTGACATGCTGCGTTGCTATACTGTCATTCATTATCAGACCGACTTCTTAGCAAGCATGTGATTCGCTATCTACTCCTGACCATAGTTCCACAAATGTATAATCCTTGACATGCTGTTTTGCTAGTCTCATATTCATCAGAGACCGACTGATTGGCAAGCATGTGAATCGCTATGTACTCCTAACCATAGTTCGATGAATTTGTATGCTTGCCCTTGAGATGCTGCTTCACTAGTATCTCATTGACTACTAGTCCGTCTCCTTAGAGAGCATGTGATTTGCTATCTACTCTTGACCATAGTTCGATAAATTTATACCCCTTGATATTAGGGTGTTCCGAAAAATGCTCTTCAAGCTACAGGGCGAGAAACTCTCCCAAAAGTCTCCATTTTCGGAGAAACAAAATATGTAATTTTTTTTTCGTGCCACCGGGCACTTCAAAATCTCATTTAACCAAGAGAAGCGAAACGTGCAAAACTTGTTGGAGATTGAAGAGGAGTGTATATGAAACAAAACTATAATAATAATTTTTATTTCCAACCCACCATCACCCTCCCCGAAACGCCCCAAATATGAACAAAAAATCAAAAGCATACATTTTTATGTATTAATTTTACTTTTGAGCAATTTCTTCATCTTTTTCATACAAAGAATTACTAATGGACAATTTGAATATTTCCCATGACTTTTTAAACAATTTTAAAGTATTAAAAAAATATAAATTATTAAACAATTATTTATTCCCAAAAAATTTTTAAAATAATCGTATTTTCTGATTGAAATGTAATTTGTTGTCATTTTTTGCAGTAGTACATTTTTCTAAAAATATTATATAATTATCTAAACAAATATTTAGTATCCATTTTCAAAATTTCTAAGGATTGAACCAGGCAAATCAAGTTTCTTTTCAAATTAGTATCCCATGCTAACGTTTTTTGAATAATTACATCATTTTTATACATTTCTTATGATGTTTAATAAATTTCTATTTGTTTAAACAATCTTTAATTATGCTCAAACAGTTTTTGTCGATAACTAAACAAGTAAAATAAAATAGAACACACAAAATTATGTTCCTGACTGCATAGTATATAGAAAGAATACATTAACCACTTTTTAATTGTTTAAGGAAATATAATTTGTTTAAATTATAACTTTTTCAGAAAATTTTAAAATCTTAATTAATTGTATGTGTTCTATTTTACTTAATTTTTTTAGTTATCGAAAAATAACTTCTTGAGCAAATAACAATTTGTTAAGCAAATGAAAATTTGTTAAATATTAGAAGAAATGTATCAAAATTATGTAATTATTCAACAAAAAGTAGCATAGAATAAAAATTTAAAAAAAATGGACATCTCTGGCCCAATTTCGAAAAAATTTTAAAATAAAAAATAAATAATGGTTTAAATAATTACATAATTTTGAGAAAATTGGAGCATAATTAAATGTCACTTTGAAGTGCATGCGATTCGCTATCTACTCCTGACCATAGTTCGACTTCCAGCCTGAATTTCCCATTTTCTATTATTCTACTGCCAAACCTCTTTAGCTGAGTTTCAGTTCCACATAAAATATCTAGCTTGCTTAAGGGAATTATTTCAGGATGCCAGACTTTAGTTAACCAAAATTTTGATCCATTTCGAGGCTACTCTATTTCTCGTAATGTTAACTGTAAAAATTATGTCAACAATAACACATGTATGGTTTACAGATCAGGATACTTTTATTTTTTCGGGTTTTTTGAGGCTAGAGTCAAACTAACAATCGTTGGGTCAATTCCGAGGGCGGATTCGGATTCAGAGCGTCAAAATACATAGGAATTTACATGTTTTGTTCCCAGATTAAGATACTTTTATTTTTTCGTGTTTTTTGAGGTTAGGGTCAAACCAAGACCCGCTAAGCTAATTCTGATGGCGTATTCGGATTCAATGCATCAAAATACATAGGAATATATATGTCCCGCGCCCATATCAAGATACTTTACATTTTTCGTGTTTTTTGAGACTAGGCCCAACCTAAGACCCGATAGGTCAATTATGATGGCGGATTCGGATTCAGAGTGTCAAAATACATAGGAATATATATGTCTCGTTCCCAGATCAAGACATTTTTCTTTTTTCGAGTTTTTTTTAGGTTAGGGTCAACCTAAGACCCTTTGGGCCCATTGCAATGGTAGATTCGGATTCAGAGTATCAAAATACATAGGTATATGTATGTCTCGTTCCCAGATCAAGATATTTGTCTTTTTTCGTGTTTTCTGAGGTTAGGATCAAAACAAGATCCGCTGGGCTAATTCTGGTCTCGGATCGGGATTGAACACATCAAAATACATAGGAATATATATATCTCATTTCGAGATGAAGATATTTTCCTTTTTTCGTGTTTTTTGAGGCTAGGGTCAAACCGAGACCTGTCTGGCCAATTCCAATTGTGCATTGGGATTCAGCGCATCAAAATATATAGGAATATATATGTCTGTTTTCCGTATCAAAACTCTTTTTTTCGTGTTTTTTGAGGTTAGGGTCAAACCCAGACCCATTGAGTCAATTATGCTGGCGGATTCGGATTCAGAGGGTCAAAATACATAGGATTATATTTCTCCTTCCCAGATCAAGACACTTTTCTTTTTTTCGTGTTTTTCGAGGTTAGGGTCAAACCAAGACCCGTTGGGCCAATTTCAATTGTAGATTTGGATTTACCGCTTCAAAATACATAGGAATATATATGTCTGGTTTCCGTATCAAGATACTCTTTTTTTCGTGTTTTTTGAGGTTAGGGTCGAACCAAGAGCCGTTGGGCCAATTTCAATTGTAGATTTGGATTCAGCGCTTCAAAATACATAGGAATATATATGTCTGGTTTCCGTATCAAGATACTCTTTTTTTTCGTGTTTTTTGAGGTTAGGGTCAAACCAAGACCCATTGAGTCAATTATGCTGGCGGATTCGGATTCAGTGCGTCAAAATACATAGGATTATATGTATCGTTCTCAGATCAAGATACTTTTTTTGAGGCTGTGTAATTAGCCAGTTGTCGATTTGCAAAAGTCTAATTATAGCGTCAGTCCCACGCAACTTTGATAAATCGGGGGAAAGAATAGGGAAAAAAATCGTACTGAAAAATTCTTGGTTGGTCTTTAGGATTGTAGTAATAATTACCGCGTTAAAATGTATTTTTTAAGAAAATCTTGGGGATTGACTCCGATTAGTCGACTTACATGCTTACTTTCATGAAGAACACAAAAATTTATGTTTAATAGAATATAAATACTTTAAGTTGCACTTTTTAGAGTTTAGAAAGTAAATAAAAAATTAATATACAATTATGTTTTATTTCGAAGCTTACCTTTGTACAGGCTTTTGCAAGTATGTGCCGGTCAGAGCACGTATCTGGGCAGGATTTGCCACAAAAACGGTATACTTGATTGGGTTCGGTACATTTTTCAGGTTCGAAGAAGTGTTCCACAATCACCAATTGTTGTGCCCCTAAATTATCTTCCAACAAAATTTTCCGATACACCGCATCTGGAATTAAAAGAAATTGAAATAATATATTGTTAAATATACAGTTAGTGTCAATAATAAAATTTTTATATAATTAATCAGACTGAAAATTTAAAGTGAATTAAAATTTTATGAGAAAATAAGTATAAATAAGTAATCGATTATCATCTTTATCGTTTGTTACATTACAAGTAGGGTCAGAAACGTCTTTACACATTGAACTCCCCCTGTGGAGACGTGTGCAACACTGTGAGTGATGTACGATATTTTATACGAAAGCAGTCTGTTATAAGAATACCGGCCTCCTGAGAAGGCCTCCTGAAAATTGAACTATTCAAAAAAAATATTCAAAATTGCATCATTTTCTATTATGCATATTATACATTGAAGAGTTTTCCTTTGCAAATATTAAAAATTAGAGAAATAAAAATTGCAAATCGTTAAATTTGATCTTCAAAATCGTGAGAAATATCACAATCGAAGATGTTTTTTTATACAGCTTTAAATTGAAAAAAATTATATTGCCAATCGTTCAAATTGGAAAATTTTCAATTATAAATCTTTACAATTGTCCAACTTTGGATTGTAAACGTTTCAAATTCAAGATCGTTTAATTCTCTCAATTTAAAATTAAATAATATGAAAGTTTGAAGTTTTAAAAGTAAAAATTCTGCAGTTTTGACGGTTTAAAATAGAAATTGTCTTCTCTTCAAAAAATGTGGAATTTTTAACTTCGATTCATAAATTTTGAAAATCTACATTTCCAATTTTAAATCTTCAAAATTGAAGAATTTAAATTGCTAATAGTTAAAATTGGAGAATTTTTAATTATGAATCTTCAAAATTGTACCATTTTATATACAGCTATACTAAATAATTTGCAATTCTATATTTTATAAATTCAAAATTTTTAAATTTGTTAAAATTTAATTTAGTTAAAAGTAGATCTTAAAAATGAAAGAATTGAAAATGATTAAAATTGAAGATCCTTCAATTATAAATCTTTAAAATTGAATTTTTTATTAAAAATATTTCAAATACAAACATTTAAGATTAAAATATTTAAAAAAATATCAATTTGCAATTCTATACTTTAAAAATTAAAGAGTTTGTTGTTGCAACTCATAAAAATTGCAGATTTTTGCGTTTTAAATCTTTTAGAATCTAAAATTTTTTCATTTTGAAAATTTACAATTGAAAATTGTGTGGTTTTGTTGACTTATTCTCAAAATTGCTTCAATTTGAAAAATTAAAAACTGAAAACTTAGATTCTGAGTCTCAAAGTTTTAAAAACTGCAATTTCGGTGATTTAAATTCGAAATTTCTTTAAGTTGGAAGATTTCAAATTTAAAACTTCATTTTTGATTTTCAAAAACATTAACATTTTATAACTTTATTTACGTAATTTGAAATTAAAGAGATACAAACTGTAAGGCTTCTAATTTTAGGAATAATTATGACTTGTTAATTTATTTATTTATTAATAAATAAATAATATTTTCTATCAAATTTTTCAAATTGTTGAAAATTGTAGAACTTACAATTGTAAATTTCATTATTTTTTATAAACAAACAATTAATATTAAGAAGTAACTCTTTTAAAATGAATTGCTTTTATTTTTAAAAATTTACAATTAATAATTATTTAGTTTTTATCATTTACCTTCGAAATTTCTTCAATTCGAAAGATTTATAATTGAAAATATCTTTTTATCTGTCCAATCATCTGAATTTAAGAATTTTTATTCAAAAATCTTCAAAAGCAAAGTGTGTCTAATTCTAAAGCTCTAAACTTTTAAACATTTTTACTGAAAATACTTAAAATGGAAGAATTTAAATTTAAAAAATTTACTTTCAAAATTTATGGACATGAAAAAAAATCAAAACTACATGATTTGAAACGTTTGTACGAAATATTAGGAGAAATTTGAATTTTTTTAAAAGATTTTTAGGACTGTCAGAAGTTTGGAAAATATTTTTAACTGACTTTTTTATTTTTGAAGTCTTTTCAAATGTACATTTCAGAAAACATTCTGAAGCTTGAAATTCTTTTTGACTCTCTTTAATTCTACTAATTATATTTCTTCAATTTTCTCGATTTTTACTATTATTATTATTATTATTATTATTTAAACTTACCATTTAAAAAAAAAATTCTACACTCTTTTTCGAAATTTGAGGAAATGTTCGATATATTGAAAAACATCCTTAATTTTATCTTAAAGTTCATTTAAAAAAATAAAAGTCATTAAATATTTTCACACGCAAATTTCAAAATAATTTCTTTTTTTTTAAACCTTGTTAGACTAGAATTTATCCTGATTTTTTTTAAAATTCTGAACAATTAAAAAAATACCTCTAATCCTAGCAACCTAAAAAAATGTTTTTGATTTTCGTGATACCTTACAAAATTCTAGAAAAATTTTTAAAAGTTTTAATTATTTTTTAATTGTTCAAAAACTTCTAAATTAGGAATTAGGATTTAGGAATTAGGATTTAGAAATTAGGAATTAGTATTAGGAAAAAGGATTTAGGAATTAGGTATTAGGAATTAGGAATTTTGATATACAAAGTTGAAGGTGTAGAAAATTCGTAAAATAAAAAATGAAAATGATTATAAATACGTACTTGAAGTTGATAATGCAACTGCAGCAAATACGAGGAGGATAGAAAATTTGGTTGACATCTTAGCGTGGATAAGTTCAAGATTAAAATTTCGAATGTGAGATTGATTTGCTTAAATCGAGGTTTTATATTATGAGGCAATGTCTATTTGACATGATCGTACCAATGAGAAAGAATTTGAATAATTGGATTTATAATCTTTTCATGCATTTCCATAGAGAATTATCTACAATTCTATACGGATAGCGCGAACGGTATTGAAAATTATTGATAAATTTGACACACGATAACTTGGACAGGAATAAAGCCTAACATTTAAAAAAATGTCATAGTAGAGATAATTTGGACTTTTTGAACTGGTTAAATCAGGGGAGTAATTTTTTTTAATTCAAGAATTTCTTTGAATTTTGTACCTAAAATCAACTCGTGATATTACTGAAAAAAAATTTTACACAAATCTTAAATTTACAAATTATAATCTTTGGGGTTTTATACTTTTTTTTTAAGCCAATAAGAATTAAAAAATCTGTATCAGATCTTTAGTTATGATTGAAAATGTCCAAGCGTTTCTGCTTGGTTAAGTCAGGGGAGAAATTTTTTTAAATTCAAGACTTTCTTTGAATTTTGTACCTAAAATCAACTCGTGATATTACGGAGGAAAAATGTTACACAAATCTTAAATTTACAAGTTAAAATCTTTGGGGTTTTATACTTTGTTTAAGTCTATAAGAATTAAAAAATATGTATCGGTTCTTTAGTTATGATTGAAAATGTCCAAGCGTTTCTGCGTCGACTTTTAATCGGTGATCACCGTAAAATCGAATTTTCTTTCTTAACTTTAAATCGTGATACAACACTGAAAAATATGGAAAAAATCTTAAATTCACAGAGTGTAATCTTTGGAATCTTCTTCCTTTTTTAAGCTAATAAAAATTGAAAAATCGTTACGAGTTCCCGAGATATGAAGAAAATTGTCCAAGCGTATCTGCGTCGAGTTTCAGTCACGCTTGGACATTTTTACTCATATCACGGGAACCCATATCATTTTTTCAGTTTTTTGGGCTTAAATTAAAGAAATAGTATATGTAAAAAACTTAGGAAAAAAATTTTGTTTAAGTTGTTTTTGAGTTTATATTTTTAAAAAATCTTTTAAAATTTGCATGATTTTGTGCAAATGGTAGGCAAAGTTCGATTAATTTAGAAGATATTTAATACTACTTTATATAAATATTCTATTAAAATATTTAACAACCTTCTAAATTGTTTATTTGAAATCTGCATTAAAAGTTTAAAAACTATTGGCGATTAATCAAGGCCTACTGTGTCAAACATTTCAGTAAAAAATTTTTTACTTTTAAATATTTATTCTCTTGCTTAATTAAAACATTTCAAATTGAATGGATTAAAAATTGAATAATTCATATTGAAATAATATTTTAAACTTGATAAAAGCCTTTAATCGCGAAAAAATTATTTTTAATACTTAAATTACAGATCCATTTTAAGAATAATATATTTATGCATATTTACAGTTGATAAAATAAAAATGTTCTTTATCCAAAATTTTCAGATTTCTGAAGTGTTCAAGGCTGAAGTTTCAAATTTTTTACATTGAAAATATACACCTAAAACTAAATATCTAAAATGGAAAATGTTTTAAGCAAAATATTTTTAAATTACGCATTGTAAACTGAAGAATATCATAATTAAAAAAAAGTAAAAGAAGTTCCGATTTCAAAGTAAGAATAATTTTTTTCAACTTGTCACCATTCATATTTTCGAAGTTATCCTTATTTAGTGAAGAAAATTAATGTATTTTCATTAGTTTGGATTTTCACAGATCAGAATAGTTTTTTGGGATTTCCTGCAAAAATATTTCACTTCATAGAAAATAGATCAATTTTCAACGAATAGTTACATTTTCCGGTAAGAAAACGAATTTTCAAAGAGAAATATTAATTTCAGACGAAAAAAGTTAAATTTTTCATTAAATAAATAAATTTTTAAACAGATGTTTCATTTTTTAACTAAAAAGGTTTATTTAATAAAGAAAAAGAAAATAGCTAATTTTTCAGTTTATAAAACATTAATTTTCAACGATGAAAAGAATAAATTTTTAACGAAAATAAAATTTTCAATATTGATTTATTTTGATTACAAGCATTGGTTCTAATATCCATTTTAAATTGTGCGCCAACTGTGGCCAACCAACTTGCGTCTCCGCACAGTGGGAGAAAAAGAAATTTTTTTAAACAAAAATCGAATAACAGTGCAATTCTTAACAGATTTTGATTTTTCTCTATTAGAATTGATCGTAAGGCATCCAGATATAACCGTTAACTGTGCCATTTTTATTTTGACTTAACGGAAATTTGTTATTTAGCAACAAACTCAAAACTTTTTGTTGCTAAAATTTTCCATGATACCATTTCTTCTAAGACTTTGAAATTAATCTAAAAAAGTCATAAATCAATGCAAAAACTATCTAAAAATAATTTACTACTAGGTTAGAGCTATACATTTTTTTTAGTAATGTTATAAACAAATTAATTAACAAAAGTAATTTTTTCGTTATTTAGAATGATTAGCTAATTTTGACTCATAGCTTTTGTATAAAGTATCTCAAATAATGATGCGTGCTTACAATAAGTGAAGAATAACTAATGATTGCTTATTATTTAAACAATTTTTATAAACAAATGTACATTTTGACAATTTTTGGATGAAAATGTTTGCTTTTTTGCGGAATCAACTTAAAATGTTTTTGGTCACTATGAAAAACATGATAGCAAAGAATGCTCGGTTAAAAATGTTAAGTTCATTCCGCCAAAAAAATCAGCCTTTTAATGAAGAAATGGGCCAAACGCCAACTTTTTATAAAAATTGTTTAAGTGATCATTTTTGGTCAATATGAAAAATATGACAGCAAGGAGTCTTAGGAAAAAAATTGTAAGTAGATTCCGAGAAAAAAATCAAGCCTTTTTATCATAAAATGGACAAAATTTGCATTTGTTTATAAAAATTATTTAAATAATTAACATTTTTTGGTCACTATGAAAAATAAGATAGCAAGGAGTCTTAGGAAAAACATTTTAAGTTGATTCCGCAAGAAAAGCATACCTTTTCATCAAAAAATTGTCAAAATGTGTATTTTTTAATAAAAATTGTTTAAATAATTGGCATTAATTAGCTATTCTTAACTTATTGTATTCGCACATCATTATGTGAGATACTTTATACAAAAGTCATAGGTCAAAATCAGCTAATCATTGCAAATAACGAAAAAAAGACTTTTGTTTATTAATTTGTTCATAACATTATTTAAAATCTTTGGTTAATCTAACCTACTAATACGTTATTATTAGTTAGTTTGCACATTGATTTATGACATTTTTTAATCAACTTCAAAGTCCAAAAAATGTGCTTTTTCTCCCACTGTGCCTCGGTCCGACAAATTGTCTCGTAGAAAGAAAATCAAACTCTTTATTTTTAATCGAAAATTTTTCAATTATTAATATTGTAGTAAATTTGCAAATCATTAGAGAAAAAAATCATCGGAAAGATATTCTTAGTTCAGTCCGTAGAAAAATCTGTGCCTCTTCCTTAGGAACTAACCAAGCTCTAAATATTTTGATAAACATTGTTCAAATAAATAATAATTAATAGTTATAGTAAATTTATAAAGCAACATAATAAATTCAACGTAATCTTTAAAAAATATCCATTTATGGACATTGTTTAAATAATTACAATATTTAAAGATTAAATCAATATTAAAAAAAGAAAAAAAATGAGCTCCACTCGAATTCGGCAGATCG
>JAWWLR010000092.1:13835816-13847880 GCA_035041075.1 Acraspis erinacei | reverse complement strand
TCTCTGTTTTTCCGACCTTGATCTAAGTTAATTCTGGAGGTCAGAAGATGATCAGTATTGCATTCAGAACCTCTCATGCCCCTTGTATCTTTGATTTATAATTTTTTGAATTAAATAGTTTAAATTATTTACTAAAAAATAGTTCAATGTTTCACCTTTAAGAAAATCCGGACAGGCATTCTCTACTAATTTTATTTATAGACTATTTCTTTTGAGGCATTTTAATTGATTTTATTGAACATTGTTTACCACATATTTGCATTACATCACATCTGAATGTTGAGCATTTATTTATATATTTCACAAATTAAAAACTAGATTTTTGCTTCTCATCTACGTTTATAAAATCTCGTTATCACTGAAACTGTAAAATTAATAAATTACAATCTTTAGCTTACGCAACTTGACATTCACCTTATATCAATCTAAAATTCACCAAAACCATTATTCACGTATTATTCTATTGTAATTAGCTTTGAAAAAAATTCGGGTATTGAAATCCTAAACATTTGAATGTTTAGGGTGCAAATAGATATGAGCAGATAGCGGAGTTTGAATCTGAAACGTGCACTCCCTGCTTCAATTATTAGTACCCTAGATACCGATCAATTTCAATCAAACAGTTGCATTTTTTACAAAAAAAAATGAAATTTCGACCAAAAGAGATATATTATATTAGAGAACTTTTTTTCAAACTGTTGACTTCAGAAAAGTGGAACAAAATTTTGAAAACCAGTTTTCGTCGATATCGCACATTTTTGTTTATTTCTAATTATAATATGTTCAATTCTTAATTATATTTTGATTTCTTATTTAGTGGAAATTGTCATAGTCTTCCGGACAAAACAACTGTCTGTATATCCTTGAGTACACCAAAAGCCAAACTTATTATTTAATAACAAAGTTTAAACTTTTGTACTCTAACTTATAAATGACACCATTTCGTTGAGAAATTCTTTAATAAATATATAATGGTAAATAATTTCCTGTGTCTATAAAACTATCAAAACTGTTTAAATAATTAACAATGTTTTTGCAATTAAGAATATAGCACTCAGAAATATTTGGCGAGACATTTTTAGTGAGTAGCTGGATTGATTTTTATCGACCAGTTAAAATATCATTGAAGGTCTCAAATAAAATTATAAAACGCAGTCGTCTGGAAATGTGTTTCTGCAGAAATTCCAAAATCTTGTTTGTGATTTAAAAGATTTATGATGATATATTTATTTTTAAAATGCTGCGCAGCTCCGTCTGTCACATAATAGATTTTGTTGACAAAGCTGAATTTCTTCTTGAGGTACTCTTGATGAGCTTTTGAAAGATTGTGCAGCATTTTGAATGATGAAAGCACAATTTTCAACAAAGTTGAGGAAAATTAAGTACTCATCTTCTTTTAGTGTAACATTAAGTTGCTTCAGAAACAAACCTTGTTGTTTCGCATAAAATTCTCACGTCCAATAGATTAGTCAGGTACTTTTTAGAATTTTCAATATCATGAAGATTCGCATTCGTTAAAATAACAAGCGTCAGTGTATTCACTGCACATGATTTTTTCAAGGTAGTCATGATAATCTGACAAATTTTTGTCAGTTCCCTCAGTTAAATGTTTAATGTCAATCGCATTCAATATTAACTTTACATTTTCATGATAAAAACAGATACAAACACTGTGAGTTCCACTTGCTCCAGCTCAAACAGAATCAGTCTCTTCTGTACTTGCTCACGAGAACTAACTAGTTTTTTGAAAGTTATGAAATATTTCTTACCTGGCATCTCTTGAATATTCTCGTCATCTTCGTAGAAGTTTATTACCATATTTTCAGTTTCTTCTGCCAATTTCTGTCCTCGCTTGGCTCCCGGAAAATTCAAAACTTCACTTTTGACAACTGACTTTTCGCTTTTCTGGCATCCTTCTTTTTAATTTCTCTTTGGCAAGCAAAGAACTGTGTCGTCGTCTATCTCTTCCTCTTTATTAATACCAGCTTCTTGTATAACTCTGGTTGGCTGTAAATTAAGAGTTCAATTTTCTTTTGTAAAAGCACCACATGTTTTAATGCCTTTCTGCAAATCAGAAAACTAAATGAACAAGAACCACAGAAAAGAAGGGTAAACCATTTATAAATGTATACAACTGAGAAACAAAAATGAAACGCAAGAAATCACAGAAAAATTCTAAACACTACACGTTGACTGCTTTTACCTTTCAGGAGACTGAAGTCAGAGTAGAGTAACGTTGTGCAACGTTTTGCTTGAGGATAAGAAACACATGACTGTCTATGTTATTGCCTTTTGTTTCCTGGTACAATATGAGAAACAAATGAAAATCTATGTACGTGAATGTCTTTTGTTTTTCGGCTATTCACGAGACCAAGTTTAATCGAGCCAAAGAAAGGACGAATCCTGTATAATTTGTTTATGGGAATAGTTTAATCTATTGTTAATTGATGTATGCCTTTCACAAGTCTGTTTTATGTGACGGTAATGATGAAAATATACAGCAAAACCTCAAATAATGCCCCATATATTCTAAGGTCCAAAATATCCCTAAACGTTGCCTGCGTGACCAGTAAATCCCTAAGCTTTACCCTACTTTCCGCATCAAGAGAAAAATTCCATAAGTATCCCTAGGTTTTCCCCTATTTTCTGAATCTAGTGGAAAACTGAGACGTAAACGAGAAATTCTGAGGCCAGATTCAGGTTCAAAGGCTCAAAATCGATAAGAGAAGTCTAAGTATCCAAAACTGAGTTTGCTAAATGCACCTGCGAATGGTTTGCAGAACGAGACATTGGAATTTTCGCCTCTTACGTAAGGTAAAAAGAAAATCTGATAGAAGTTAGCGATTCCCGTGTTGTGTCACCTCATACTTAATGGAAATTAAGTTCTAAAGTAATATTAACATGAAAAAGAAAGTTATAATTGACCTATGACTTGGGTACGTACCTGAACGTGGAATTTTCCGTTCTATCGATTGCAGATGTAAAAAAGGGGGTTTCCAGTTTAAAAAAGAAAGTTGACCTTCAAGAAGCCATGAAGATCAACTTCAAGGTCAAAATGAAGGTCACCATTGAATTCCTCATTGAAATTTACTTGAGGAATTACACTCACCTCTTGAAAAACTTTTTTAATTTCAAATAACCTCTAACTGACCTTGAAACTTCAAATTGACCTATGACTTAGGTACATAGCTGAACGCAGAATTTTCCGCTCTATCGATTGCAGATATAAAAAAGGGGGTTTCCATTAAAAACAACTAATTTGACCTTTAAAAAGCCATGAAGGTCAACTTCAAGGTCCAAATGAAGGCCACCATTGAGTTCCTTGCTGAACTTTACTTTAGCAGTGACTTTCACTTTTTTGAAAAATATTTTACCTGAGGAAATATCCAACCATCCCTGGACTTTTTAGACACCCTGTATACTTTCGATAAGAAGTTAAGATCCCAGTGATTAAGATTTGAAACTTTTGAAATAATAAAATTTTCTCAGAGAAGTTTATAAGAGGCGCCAGTGAGCGCGCGCGTAAATTTAATTTTGCTTTGCTGTAAATTGTGGTGAACAAATCGTGTAGCACTACTACATTATGATCTATTCAGAGGAGACGACTCAAATAATCCCGATTGATCTTTACAACAGGAAAGTTAATTTCATCGGTTAGGTACAATCGTTAATGACTTGACCTTTAGTTTTAAAGGTGTGTGCAAAAACGTTTAAGAATTACAAAGATTAAAGTTTACAAAATCATAATGTATTGGCTTAATTATCATTTGTAAGTGCGAGTTATTTCTATTATTGAAGGACAAATTGCGAGTACAAACAATTGTATAACTTAGTTACACATTTTTTTGTAATTGAATTAATAGTGTGAACAATTGAGGTTTACACATTCTACTCTAAAACACAATGGGATATGACGCATGGGGCCAACCGGAATTTCCTTAATTTCATCAGGGGTCAATATGGTAATTATGCCGCTTTCAATGTGTATTTTTATCCGGCTTTTGTCTTGATTACGACGAGGTCTAGGTGCGTATATTCCAGAAAGAAATCTACTATTCTCTAGTATTGCAAAGACGTCACCATCAGATGTTGATAATACAATTTGTTCTTGGGCTGGTATGGGCATGTCAACTTTCCGTGCTGTGGCTTTTTGAATTGGCTTATCTGCTGGAAAAGTGTACCTTCGAAGTTTGAACTGTCGGTGCGGATTTATCATGGAAGTAAGCCGAATACATTCAAGTTGGTCAAGCTTATATTCAATTCCCTCAGAAGAAACAATCGTGCTAGGTGGAGCCATGTCCCTGGCACGGGTAGCAGGAGTCCTGGACCTGGCAAGAAGAGAGGTCTCGGAAGAAGGAGGATTTCTGGACGAAGCACGAAGAGCAGGCTTGGCTAGAGAAGGAGACCTGGATCTAGCACGAAAAGAAGCCTCGGCAGCTACTAGAGACGTGGAAGGAGAATTTTTGCCCAGAGAATATGAAGTTTCATGACGAGGAACACCAGGAATTGGGCTTCCATCAGGAAAGCACTCGAACTCTGATCTGAACTCTGCAAGAGGAAACAGAATAAAATTTTTTAAGTAGGTGCGTATATAATGAACTTTTTGGGACAAAATTTCTTGACAGGATAGATGATGTCGAGGGAAGATTCTCCTGGGAAACTTATTAAAAGCTGGACCAGTAATATTGAGTGAAAAATATTCGGAAAGCATCCTGGAAATGTTTGACTTACTATTTTTTAAAGAATGTTATTGCGGGAGAAGAGAAAAAATTTTACCCACGCATGCTCAGATGCTTTATGGCAAACTTCTGTGCAAATAAGGTAAAGATCAATCGTTTGAAATTTCAAACACGCGGATTATTTAAAATTTGTCTGAATTCCACAATCCATCCGCAAGTCTCCGGTTCGTCATCCGACATGCCGCTCGAATTTAATTCACTGACGACCTGAAGCTGTGCGAGAAAAATCGAGCTGGTCCGATAAAATCCGCAATTTTGCAAGCTGTCTGTTAACTACCCACTCGAATTGGATCCTGATGTGTCTTTAATTTATCATTTAGTCAAAAAATTGTTCGATTAGGCAACCTTCTTTATAGTATCACAGTAATTATTGATTTCTGCTTACTTAAGCATAAATGAATTGTTAAGAAATATGTTAAGGAAGCGCTTTCTTTAATTTGAAGCAAATATATGTCTGAGTGAGTAATGCTGGAATCCCAAGTCTACCAGATGTTTTCCATTTTTGATAATGACCCATTTTGAAGATATTTACAAATTAAAAGGTACCAACTTGCCGGTGATTGCATATTTAGCTAATAAACCACTAATTTTTGAACATCTTTATGAAATTAAACTAGCTTACAGATTTTGAATTGAAGATGATTTAATTCTGAATGCGTAACATTCAGAAAATGTAAGTTAAAATGCTGTTTAGAGTAGCTCAATTTTAAAGATTTCTAATTGAAAAATCTTAAATTTCAAAGACATATAAATCAACATTCTTAACAATAGGTCATTTTTAAAATCAAAAGCAAAGAGTTTTTAATTCTAAATCTTTTTTATTTATTCATTTCAGTTAAACTCAAATTATGTTTTAAAAAAATATAATTGGTATATAATGCTGATCAAGTCGGACATTTCTTTCAAATAATATAGATAGATGAAAGTATTATATTACCCATATAATTAATGATGATGGTCGAGGTGAAGACGAGATTAAGAAAGATCCCCATTTTATCCCCTTAGCGTTGAAACTGATTAAAGCGTGAATGCAGAATTTGTTTCACAGTCAATCTGATGAATATTCTGGGATTTTATTAAGGCATATATGTTTATAATTAATTTAATTAATTAGGTTTATTTTAAGATCAAAATTGAGAGTAAGATATTACTCTTTAAGTAATATGTTTATGAGAGGCGCAAGCGTTATTAACCTAAGATCTTTATATTTATATTTCATGAATCTGTCCATGAAATTTAATTAACTTAACGAACCCTAGTTTGGTGTTAATAAAGCGATTTTTTTCAAACAGGAATTTGCTAAAAATATGCCTAAATTATTTAAAACATTTGAAAATCTTGGGAATATCTTTCAGAATGCGTATGCTAAGTTACCAAGGACAACAAAAATGATTTGCAGGCATGTAAATATAAATTCTGTCCCATACAAGCATCTTAGTTGGGGCTATTATAAGAAAAAGAGTTTGCTTCTCATACATTTGTTGAATAATTCTTCCTTGCAGTCAGACCAAATTCATATTTTTAAATAGGTAATGTAGAGATAAGTAAAGCAAGCATTGTTAAAAGGTATTTGTTTTGAAAGAAATTGCGCCCAAAAAACGGTTGGTTCGTTTAAAAATATCCAGAGCCTTAAATTTTGATCCCATCTTGATTTTTTTTAGATTAAAGTTCCCTACGCTTTAATAACTGATTAGGTAAACTTGATATTGTCTTAAACGAATTTTTAGGGACTCATGGAATACAAATAATTTTCACATAATTCCATTTATTTGTTATAAGCAAATTTTATGAATAAATGGTCGAATAGTCTTAGTATCGGTAAACAAAAACTATGTTTGCTGAAAGCAAACATAATTTTTCTTTTCTTGGAGCAAAATATAAAAATTTGTTATTTTTTCAATTTATAAAGTCCTTCAATCACCAGAACGACTTTATATATCCCTTGAGATACTACAAATTTATTAATATTAATTTAAATAATAAAATAATAGTAAACAAATTCAATATTTTGGCCTTTTCAAGTAGAGAAGGATTCTTTTCATTTGAACTATTTTTAACTGTTGGGCGAATGACTACTAGTCACAACAATATTTGAGAAGTTAAAAATAACCATTGCTATAAATAATTCTCGTGCAAAACGTTAAAATGTAAGGTGTTATCAACATTTTAATTTTCTTTAACCCCTAGAATGGCTACGAATATTCCTAAAAAATGTATCTTTAATAATATTTAGTCAAATATAACAACTTAAATGTTTCGCACAAATTTAGATAAACAAATTACAAATTTTGGCAGTTTCGCTTGGAAAAAGTCAGTTTTTCAATCTCAATAGATTGAGAATGAATCATAACGCTGCATGCTAAGATTGACTCAATAAAAAATCTTTTGACCATAACCCACCGAATTGGTCTTCAAAGAAAATTTAAATTTGATAAAATATTAGTTTTAGATATTTTGTGACTAGAATTGTTAATAACAGTGGTCCTTGTTAACTTTTCTAATATATTTGTGACTAGCAGTCATCCGCCCAAAAGCTTAAATCATTTCCAGTGCAAAAAAAATATTTCTATGGGAAAGGGCCAATATTTTGAATTTGTTTATCTAATTTGTTAAAAACAATTTTAATTGTTATATTTTATCAAATATTATTTAGTATTTATTATTTTTAAGCTCTTTAGAATGTAATGAACTTTTGTCTAAAACAAAAAAATCCAAGTTGGACCCAAATCTAGGAGACTGGACATTTTTGAATCAAAAAAGTAAATTTCTCCCCACTGTTCATCGACTTTCGTCTGGTGTGGATGTGGTTGATTGGAAACTTGCAGCTTGATAGAAACGGCTTTTTATAACCTTTTGAGGCTGTTTTAAGCCTTCTTCTTAAATGGAGTGGTAAACATGTACTGACAAAGAATACGGCGATCGGAATATGGCGATCTCTAATAAAGAAATGGAAAAAGATATTGAACCAATAAAAGTATCAGAAAGTCCGCATTTGGGAAGATTTGAAGGTGTGGGGAGAAACGTAGAAAATCTGACTCAAAAAATCAATTCCAACGAAAAAGACGAGAAAGCAAACAATTTAATGATATTCGGAGTACCCGAGAAGGATGCACCTGGCGAACGTCTTGTCCATGTAGTTAAGAAAAAATTTGAGAAGGTCGAGGTTAGTATCGCACCAAGATGGACGCAATAATTTTTGAGAAATGGGATCCCTTTAACAGCAAATACAAACGCGTCAGCTGATTCATTAAACAGAAGAGAGGGCATCCTAGAAAAATTGCAGAAGAATGAGGAAGAACGTCTGATAATTCGAAACTTATAAGAAGTGTTTGAAATGTTAGAGGTTTAACAAATAATGTCAATATTGCACCATTTATAATAGGAGCAAATATTCTTTGTTTTATCAAAACATAGGTTGCATGTCCTCTCAGTTTCATGCCAGCCAGTTCTATCTTTCAGAATATAGTTTTGTCTATTCATGCGCAATAAGGGAGCACTCGAGAGGACGAGCGAAAGGGGCCATTATCTTAGCTTATAATACGAATTTATTTTAACACTACATTTTGAATTCATCAACGAAATTATTAATGGTTAGCATTTGTTCTAATTTAAATGAATTTATAATCATAGCAGTATATTCTTCTCCACAAAATAACATTTGATAGTTCCTTCCAAAGCTTCAATCTGGGTCTACAGTATGCTAAATCTAGTTATCAAAACTCGCGGATATTAGTGGGAGGTTATTTTAATTCGAGAATAGGAAACTTGGGTTCCTTAGATGGAGAGGAGTTGGCAGAAGGGAATTTGGCGTATGCAGACAGACTCTCTCTAGATCAAGAAATTAATAAGCGACGAGATGACATCCTAGATAAATTGGAGAGAAATGGGCTTCTGATCGCAAACGGGAGATATAGTGGGGATACTGATGGATTTTTCACATGTGGAAATAGCTCAAACCATCGAAGCATCATTTATTTTATTTCATGCGACCTGATGTATACTGACATTTTAAAGGACGTTAAGGTTCTAAATAATGTCCCAGCTTCGGATCACATGACAGTGGTATTAAAAACTTTTTGTACCAGGATTTAACTAGCGGTAAAAGATCAGTGGGGGTCCTCGATCCTCTGAGATGGAAAGAGGATAAGGGATTGCAGTTTAACCAAAGTATTGAATTTAGTTTTCCCACTCAGCAGATTAGTAATAATATATATGAATTGAATAACAATATAACTAAAACCATCTATGAATAGGCTCAGGGACTTGACATGCTAAAGAAAAGGCCCGGCGCAGATAGTGCTTTAAAATATAATAAACTATGTTATGACGACGTGACGATACCGTCATAACTATGTATGGTGTATGACACCCGCTGTTTGATAAGCCGATTACTTTGGAGGAAATCAAAACCAGTTTAGCAAAATGTAAATTGGGGGAACATTACCAAATCCAGGTTGGATACCCAACGAATTGTTTAAGATCTAAAGGATCCACTGAACTACAGACCTATCTCGCTCCTCAATTCAATCACTAAAATTTTGAAACAAGTATTATACGGAAGATTGATTAATTGGATCGATAAAACGGGGATCCTTTATGAATTTCAGTCTAGATTAAAAATATTGTTATAAAATATTTTAATACAAATGCTCTCTCTCAAATACACCTCAGTGGTCAAGGAAGAAGATTCATCAAGGTGAGATACTCAATCCCATATTCTTGGCATTATACTCAAACGATCTAAAAAAATTCTTTTACGAAAGGGATGCCCGAGAGATGCCTATTGATCATAACCACGAGATTTTAGCCATTACTTATTCCGACGATCTAGTTATTTTTGCTGCAATTACGTAAAGCCACAATTTCGGTCGAAAGTATAACTTCTAACAATGATATCCCGGAACATAGTCAATGTACCCTGTATATCTTTACTTGATATTAGCTTATTACAATCTATCCTATGCACGAGTGCGTATATCCTATTCGCAAAATCTATTCGCACTTCCGAATTTTATAATTTCTCAATTTTGATTCGTGTTTGTATTGTCCATTTGGTTTCCTTTCTTCTTCATCCTTGTCTGAAGTTCTTTTTTTAAACTAGAAGATAATGATAAGTATTGCATTCAAAAGATCTCATAACAGTTGTATCTGCTACTAGCTTTCTTAGTCTTTTATCCGCAACATCAAAGTCATTTATGCTGTGGCTATGTCCTCTGTACCAGATGTACATTTCAATCATTTCATGTCTAATCCAAAAATTGGTGATGAACAAGTCCTTTTCTAAGCATAAGCTAATTAATCAGTCTCCGTTACCATTTTTTCTCTCCAAGGTTTCGGATTCCTAAAGCTTACTATCGCCCTTACTGTACCCTCACGTTGGACACCAATACCTCCATTCATATGGTTTAAAAGAATTATTCTTTCAACATGATCCCAACTATCTATAGCATCATGTAGAGTGTCTCAGACGGCGACCTTTACTTTACTCCTTTCATTCTCAACTGGTGCATAGAACGGTTTGATAATAATGTCTTCTGATTCTCACTTTTATTCTAGTCCACAACAATCTGGGAAATACAAATCCATCACTAGAATTCCAGATTACCACCCATTGGTTCGGTCGATTTTTGAATTCGAGTATGAGTTCTTTAAAGGGCGAACGTATTTTTTTCTTCTACCAATTCAACAGAGATTATGGATGGATATTAACTAATTCAGCTACAAAAGTTCCGGTAGAAAATTAGTCATTGATATAAATTTTTTAAATTTAAATTGTTTAAATTATTTACTAAAAATCGTTAAATGGACCACCTATAAGAAAATACTGTCGTGCATTGTCTACTAATCTTATACATAGACTACAATAGGACTGGTCGGCTCTGGATGGACCGGGTCTCCACTTTCGATCCGGCAGGTCGCATAAACAAATCTTAGCCACACCTCCAGGTAGTGGCGTATTTCAGAAAATACAAGGCCTTAATATTTGACTGGCCGTTACGGGCCGGTCAAATTTCATACATACAGCACTGACATCCATCGCGTGGAGTCTGCTGTGTCTTTGCGCGCGTGCGCTTACTTATCACGGTCAGTGTAGAAGTTTACGGGAGGAGACTACTTCCCTCCGAGGATTCCGATGCGACTGGTCCAGCTCTATTTATTTTCAGGCATTTTAATTGATTTTGTTACACATTCTTTTTCACATATTTTCATGATATCAAATCTAAATTTTGAACATTTATTTATATATTTCACAAATTAAAAACTGAATTTGTTGTTCTAATCTACGTTTATATTCTTTTTCAAGATTGCAATTCATTCTACTTTCTTATGAATAATTTAACGCATCCAAATTAAAGCATCAACAAAATTTATTTTCGGTTCATTAGAGACAAATGCATAAGAATGGAAAAAGGGGGGTTAAATGCAAAAGTCCACCAATCCAAGAGGTTTTTATATGAATTTAGATCTCACCCGCAGGTATTATTTATAGGATAATAATATAATGATAACAATAATACTTGAAGTTTTGTTCTATCTAAGCGGAACTGAATTGGAGCGAAAGAGGAAAGTTAACTATTTGTATGCTTATAGGTAAGTCTGTCTGTACCTTTGGCACTTGGTATTGATATTCAGCCAAACCCACAAGATTATCATAACGACTTTTTGAATTCGTTTAGAACATCGAAAATTTAAATTCTTATTGCACAAAAAACATTAAAAAATAAAAATTACATTTTAAGGTCAAACTATGCAAGATATGACGAATGATGATTGGACCAAAATTGTGTTTCATTTAAAAGAAATACCATTAATGATTAAAAAAATAAAATAACTATCAAAAAATCATTATTCATGGCCAATTAATTAATTTTTACAGTCTCATCCAGAGAAGGTATTAGATTTGTGTAAAATTTGACCCTCTCTCCCCCCACCCCAGTTTTTGTCAAATGTCCACATTTTGAGAGCCCCTGAATCCGAAAAACAGTTTTTTACTAATAGGTCTGTACCTCTGTGTGTGTCTGTGTGGCCTTGTATCTGTAGGTTTTTAGTTTTGAAGCACGATAACTTGCGAAAGAATTGACAGATTGGATTGGCATTTGGTATACTCTTTTATTGTCCTAAAATATAGGGCAAGTTCATTAGCCAGCCATTTTGGATAAAAATTCAAAAAATATTATATTAACCAAAAAGGCAAACAATTCCCTCTAATGACTTTTTTTGATAAAAAGAAAATTACCAGAGTTATAGCAGTTACATAATTCCAAAACGACACACGAAAATTAACATTTAAAGCCAAATAACGAAAAATCGAAAATTCAAATTTT
>JAWWLR010000092.1:13804370-13815770 GCA_035041075.1 Acraspis erinacei | reverse complement strand
AAGCCCAGATTAGAGAGTTTAGCATAGAGGTACTAAAAAAATTACATTATTTTTGTAACTCCTTGCCAAACCTTACAATCTAGGGTTAGCAGTCTTCTTTTTTCTTCGTTTTCAATGAATAAGAATAATGCTAACCCCCGATGAGAGAGTTTAGCTTGAAGGTTGAAAAATTCTATTATGTTGATACCTCTATGCAGAGCTCTTCACTCCGGAGTTAACAGTCGTCTTCTTTGTTTTCTTTGTTTTTAAAGAAAACGAAGACTGCTAACCCCGGTTTGGAGATTTTATCAATGGAGATTTCAGCATGGAGGTGCAAAAATAAAGTATTTTGGCACCTCCAAGCTAAGCGCAGATTAGAGAGTTTGGCATAGAGGTACTAAAAAAAAGAACATTATTTTGGTAACTCCATGCTAAACTTTGCAATCTGAGGTTAGTAGCCTTCTTATATTTTCTTCGTTTTCACAGAAGAAGAAGATTGCTAACCCCAGATGGGAGAGTTTAGATTGAAAGTACAAAAAAAAACATCATTTTTATACCTCCATGCTTAACTCTCCAATCCGGATTTATCAGTCTTCTTTTCTGTTTTCTTTTGTTTTAAATGAAAAGAGGACTGCTAACCCCGGGTTCTAAATTTTAGCATGGAGGTACTAAAAACAAATTGGTTAGAAGTCTTCTTATTCTTTATTTTCATCATTTTGAAAGAACAAGAAGACTACCAGCCCTAGATTTTATACTTTGGCATGGAGTATCAGAAAAAGGAATATTATTTTGTTACATCTATGTTAAACTCTCAATTTTAGGTTAGCAGTCTTGGCCTTAGTTTTCTTTGTTTCCAAAGAATAAGAAGAAAAACACCAAAATAATTTGTAAACTCTCACATCTCATTTAGTGTTGTTTTGAACTTGCAGACTTCAGAGCCCAAAATGCTCTCGAAACATGAGAAATAGGGTGATTATCTACAACAATAAGCAAAAAATATTATAAAATCAAATTAAAAGTTAATTTTTTAACAAAAAAGATGATTTCTTTAATTGAAAAGCTGCATATGCAACCAAGTAATCAATTTTTCCATAAAAATACTAAACTTTAACCAAAAAATTTGAATGTTCAACCAAATATTTAATTTTTTGGATCAACAAGATTAACGTTTTAGAATATATTTTAATTCTGAACAAAAAAGTTTATTTTTTATCAAAAAAATGAATTTTCAACAAAATATTTAAGTTTTCACTGTAATAAATGGAAAGATTTAGATAAAGTTTACTGTCAAACGCGAACAGATTTTTCAACCAAGATAGATTTGAACTTTAAACAAAACAATTGAATTGAAACAAATTTTAGAAAATATAGTTGAATCCTCAGCTAAAATAGATTAATTTTTAACCAAACTGTTTGATTTTTAATAAAAAATATTAAATTTATACCTAAAGAAATGAATTTTCAAACCAACTAAACATATTTTCTATCAAAAAATTGTTGTCTTTAAAAAGAATTGTCTTAACGATTATAGTCATAGAATTGTATATAAATTATTTAAAAAAATGTAATATACATTTTTTTCAAACATTTTTCAGAAGCGATAGTACAAAGAAATACAGTTTAAAAAATTTTTGTTGAAACAAATGTTGTCAGATTAAACTTTTTGGCATTGAAAATTATGTGTTTTGTTTAAATTGACATCATCAGTAATATTAAGTTGATTCTTAAAATTATAGAAATTTTTTTTCGATATCATTAATTTTCAATTTCAACGCCCCTTTGCCCTTAATTGTTACTTTTTTGACAGATCCTCATAAACAAATAAATTACAATATTTTATCTATTTTTTAATTATTTTTTTTATTTTTATTTTTTTTTATTTTTAAATTATTATTTTGTAATTTAAATATTTGGTATATTTAAATTATGAACAAAAAATTCCATTTTCAAACAAAATAATAGTTTAATGTTTAAAATCTCAACCAAAAAAGGAAAAATTATTTTCCATCTAGTCTGGTTAAGACGATAAGCATTTTCTATTATTGAAGATTCTTAACTTGATCGATATTGTGGATTTTATGCCTCCATGGTTTTGGAGGGTTATCTACTGTCGCTAAAGTACCATTCGCTGATGATATAACAGATTCATTTTAAAAATATTCAAATAAAAATCCTGATAATGAAATTTTATCCATAAGGAATGTACGCGAAGGATGGAGAATACGTCGAATTCACCAATTACGAAATGGTCTGTGATGGAGCAGTGGAGGTCTGGCTGAACAAACTTCAAATGGCAATGCGAGTTACGATACGTCATTATTTCAGCGATGCAGTAGTCTTATATGAAGAGAAACCTCGTGAACAGTGGCTTTTTGATTATCCAGCCCAAGTATCATTATGTGGCACCCAAATTTGGTGGACGACAGAAGTGACCCTAGCTTTTGGAAGATTGGAGGAAGGTTATGACAATGCCATAAAGGATTATCTAAAAAAGCAGATTTCCCAACTTAGTACATTAATTTCCCTACTTCTTGGAGAATTAAGCAAGCTGGATCGTCAGAAGGTCATGACAATTTGCACAATTGATGTGCACTCCAGAGATGTTGTGGCAAAATTGGTACAAGCGAAGGTGGAAAGTGCACAAGCTTTTCAGTGGCAAAGCCAGCTTCGACATAGATGGGATGAGAAAGAAAAGGATTGTTTTGCTAATATTTGTGATGCGCAATTTAAATATTCCCACGAGTATTTGGGAAATACACCCCGATTGGTCATAACTCCATTGACAGACAGATGCTACATCACCCTAACACAATCTCTTCATCTCGTGATGGGAGGTGGACCGGCAGGACCAGCAGGAACTGGAAAGACAGAAACTACGAAAGATTTGGGTAGAGCATTAGGAATTATGGTCTACGTTTTTAACTGTTCAGAGCAAATGGATTATAAATCTTGTGGGAACATCTATAAAGGTCTTGCTCAAACCGGAGCTTGGGGCTGTTTTGATGAGTTCAACAGAATATCAGTAGAGGTGTTATCTGTCGTAGCAGTTCAAGTAAAATCTGTCCAAGATGCTATAAGGGACAAGAAAACCATGTTTAACTTCATGGGAGAAATTATAGCCCTGGTTCCTACAGTTGGTATATTTATTACCATGAATCCAGGTTATGCTGGAAGGACAGAGTTACCAGAAAATCTAAAAGCTCTTTTTCGACCTTGTGCTATGGTTGTTCCAGATTTTGAATTAATATGTGAGATTATGTTAGTAGCTGAAGGTTTTCAGGAAGCTAAGATCCTAGCTAGGAAGTTCATAACTCTGTATACCCTATGTAAGGAACTGCTTTCAAAACAAGATCATTATGACTGGGGGTTGAGAGCTATCAAATCAGTTTTGGTGGTTGCTGGGAGCTTGAAGAGAGGGGACCCTGGAAGACCAGAAGAAGAAGTGTTGATGAGAGCACTTAGGGATTTTAACATACCTAAAGTTGTATCAGATGATCTACCTGTGTTTATGGGATTGATCGCTGATCTTTTTCCAGCTTTAGATGTCCCTAGGAAGAGGGACGTTGATTTTGAGAAGACTGTGAAGCAAGCAGCTGCTGATTTATTTCTACAGCCTGAAGATGGTTTTATATTGAAAGTGGTTCAGCTGGAAGAGTTGTTGGAAGTTAGACACTCGGTCTTTATTGTTGGCTTGGCAGGATGTGGTAAGACTCAAGTTTGGAAAACACTCTTCAGGACGTACCAGAATATCAAAAGGAAACCGATATACAACGATCTAAATCCAAAAGCTGTGACCAATGATGAACTTTTTGGAATCATTAACCCAGCCACCCGAGAATGGAAGGATGGTTTATTTTCTGTGATAATGCGAGAGCAGGCTAACCTTGGAGGTGAAAATCCTAAATGGATCGTACTTGATGGAGATATTGATCCAATGTGGATTGAGTCACTCAATACTGTCATGGACGACAACAAAGTCTTGACTCTAGCTAGCAACGAAAGAATAGCTTTAAATCAAGCTATGAGATTACTCTTTGAAATATCGAATCTCAGAACTGCTACTCCTGCTACTGTTTCCAGAGCTGGAATCCTTTACATCAATCCTCAGGATCTAGGTTGGAATCCTTACGTAACCAGCTGGATTGAAAAGAGAACATTGCCGAATGAGAAATCCAATCTAGTGATTTTGTTTGACAAATACATTCCACAATGTTTGGAAACACTCAGAACAAGGTTTAAGAAGATTACACCAATTGCTGACATGGCTCATGTGGAAATGCTTTGTCATCTGCTGAATTGCTTGTTGACGCCTGAATTGACAGCAACTGATTTCACTAAGGATGATTATGAAATGTATTTTGTATTTGCAGCCGTCTGGGCTTTTGGATCCTCTATGTTCCAGGATCAGACCGTGGATTATAGAGTGGAATTCACCAAATGGTGAGTACTAACAAAGAAAATTCTATAGGTGGTAGATGATATGATATAATTCTTCCCTTTTCAGGTGGGTGAACGAATTCAAGCAAGTGAAATTTCCTGTTCAAGGAACAGTGTTCGACTACTACATTGATTCTGAAACAAAAACCTTTGTATCCTGGACTCAACGTCTTCCAAAATTCGAATTGGATCCAGATATTCCACTACAAGCAATTCTTGTTTACACATCTGAGTCAATCAGGATCCGGTATTTCGTTGACCTCCTAATGGCTGAAAAGCATCCTGTGATGTTGGTTGGTACAGCAGGTTGTGGAAAGACAGTTTTGGTTTCAGAGAAACTGCTTCAGCTTTCAGAAAACTATGCAGTCGCGAACGTACCTTTCAACTTCTACACATCATCTGAGATGCTTCAGAAGATACTTGAGAAGCCGCTGGAGAAGAAAGCTGGGAGAAATTATGGGCCACCTGGTAACAAGACTCTGGTGTATTTTATTGATGACATGAACATGCCAGAGGTGGATACATATGGAACAGTTCAACCTCACACCCTGATTAGACAACATCTGGATTATGGACATTGGTATGATAGGACGAAATTGACCTTGAAAGATATTCACAATTGTCAGTATGTGAGTTGCATGAACCCAACAGCTGGATCCTTCACTATTAATCCAAGATTGCAGAGACATTTTTCTGTCTTTGCTGTCAGCTTTCCAAATGCTGATTCTTTGACCACTATATATGCTTCGATACTGTCACAGCATCTGGCAAATTTTGAACACAGGTATGTAGCTCGTACTCACTACTTGAAAATATTTTAATTCATAAGTTAAGGCTGAAAAAGTTGATCAATTTTTTAGGTTCCCTAATTGTGTCACATCCTTGTGCAACAACATCGTCCAAGCTTCTCTTCAACTTCATCATCGTTGTGCCCAAATGTTCTTACCCACAGCTATGAAGTTTCACTACATCTTCAACTTGAGAGACTTATCAAATTGTTTTCAGGGCTTATTATTTAGTACAAATGAATGTCTACAAGTACCTTCTGATGTTATCAGATTGTGGTTACACGAAACACATCGAGTATATGGAGATAAATTGGTTGATGAGAAAGACATCGAGAGTTTCTACAAGTTCCAGGTTGACATTTTGAAGAAAAATGTTGAGGAGATTGATGAGGGAACTGTCTTGGAGAAACCAAACATTTATTGCCACTTTGCAGGTAAAATAAGAATTAAAAGAGACTTGCTGAAATTGATAATGGATCAGATCTTTTAAATAAATATTTTATTACTGAATCAAGGTGGTGTTGGAGAACCCAAATACATGCCAGTAATGGACTGGGCAAGCCTACACCGTTTGCTCACTGAAGCTTTGGTCAGCTACAATGATCTGGTGTCGGCCATGAATCTAGTTTTATTTGAAGATGCTATGATGCATGTGTGTCGAATCAACCGAATCTTGGAATCACCCAGAGGTAGTGCTTTACTTGTAGGGGTTGGCGGATCTGGAAAACAAAGTCTCTCTCGTCTAGCAGCATTCATCAGTTCATTGGAAGTCTTCCAAATTCAGCTAAGGAAGGGTTATGGGGTTGTTGACTTCAAATTGGAGTTGGCCTCTCTTTACTCTAAATCAGGTTTAAAAAATTTAGGAATAATGTTCCTGATGACTGATGCGCAGGTGCCTAATGAACAGTTCTTGGTTCTTATAAACGACATGCTAGCTTCTGGCGAAGTTCCTGATCTGTTTCCTGAAGATGAGGTGGAAAATATCATAGCCGGTCTGTACGGTCTTTTATACTTATTTTGCAATTATTCGGCATGAAAAAACGTTAATTGGATTGTTAAACAATGAAGCATAAGAAATTTTAGACAGATAATTGATTTTAGGTGTCCGCAATGAAGTCAAAGGGGCTGGAATAATCGATTCGAGAGAAAACTGTTGGAAGTTCTTCATTGACAGAGTTCGTCGTCAACTAAGAGTTGTTCTTTGTTTTTCCCCTGTTGGTTCTACTTTGAGGGTTCGATCTAGAAAATTTCCAGCTATCATAAATTGCACGGCTATTAACTGGTTCCATGAATGGCCTCAAGAAGCTCTGATGTCTGTTTCCAAAAGATTCCTACAGGAGCTGAATGAGTTACCAGAAGCATATAGGTGACTTAGCAGGATTCAATTTTAATTTTGATATCATTAGGTGAATTGAATATTAAATGTGCGAATATAAATCAATTTAGGGAGTCAGCTGCTAAGTTTATGGCACATGGTCACACAACGGTTAACTCTGCTAGTCGTCAATACTTGGCAAGTGAACGACGTTATAATTACACGACTCCCAAATCATTCTTAGAACAGATTAGCTTGTATATAAAACTTTTAAAAGCGAAAGCTAAAGAACTTCAAGGTCGAATTGAAAGATTAGAAAATGGATTAGCGAAGTTGCGGTCAACAGCAGCTCAAGTGGATGAGTTGAAAGAAAAGTTAGCAGTTCAGGAAATTGAGTTACAGCAGAAAAACGAGGCAGCTGATACATTGATTGCTATAGTGGGAGTCGAAACTGAGAAAGTGTCGAAAGAAAAGGCTTTAGGTAAAATAAGATTTTCTTTTAATTTAAAGTTAAGGACATCTCTCACACGAGAACTAAAAAGGTATTGAGGCTTTAATTCTTCAATTAAATTTCCAGCTGATGCGGAAGAATCTAAAGTAGCGATAATCGCAGACGAGGTTTCAAAGAAGCAAAAAGATTGCGAAGCTGATTTATTAAAAGCTGAGCCGGCATTGCTAGCAGCCCAGGAAGCTTTAAACACGCTAAATAAAGCTAATCTTACCGAGTTGAAATCTTTTGGTTCACCTCCAGGGGCTGTCACGAATGTTACAGCAGCTGTCATGGTTCTTTTAGCTCCGAATGGAAAGGTACCGAAAGATAGAAGTTGGAAAGCAGCCAAGGTAAGAATATATATTTAAAAATAAACAAAATATTTCATAATCGGGAATTACTTCATTGAACCTGTATTCTTTATTGTTTTGGTAGATTGTGATGGCGAAAGTTGATAACTTCCTTGATGCTTTGATCAATTATGACAAGGAAAATATTCATCCTGAAGTTACTAAGGCTATCCAACCTTATTTAAAAGACTCAGAGTTTGAACCAGAATTCATAAGGTCAAAATCGGCCGCTGCAGCTGGATTGTGTGCTTGGGTAATTAACATCATCAAGTTTTATGAAGTATTCTGTGATGTTGAACCTAAACGAAAAGCCCTTGCTCAAGCAAACGCTGAGTTGGCAGCAGCTCAGGATAAGTTGAGTGTTATAAAACGCAAAGTTTGTGTGAGTAAATTCTTGAATTATGTTTTATTAATACTTTAGTATTAAGTAGCAGATCAATGTCTCGGGATTATTAATGAGTAATTTTTTCAGTCTTTAGAAGAACAATTGGCAAAGTTAACTGCAGATTTCGAACAAGCAACAGCTGAAAAGTTAAAGTGCCAGAAAGAAGCTGATGCCACAAATGCTACGATTGCACTTGCAAATCGACTAGTGGGTGGATTGGCATCAGAAAATATCAGATGGGCAGACTCTGTAGCAAGGTAAGGCTAACGAAATAGTTACTAAAAACATCATAGATGAGTATTGATTAAATTTCAGCTTCAAATTCAATTATTAATTTAATTTGATGATCCAGTTTTATGCAACAAGGAGCAACTTTACCAGGAGATGTCTTACTAGTTACTGCTTTCATTTCATACGTGGGTTGTTTCACAAAACAATTTCGATTAGATCTTCTGACTAAGCAGTGGCTTCCATTCCTTCGAAATATTGATCCAGCTGTTCCTATCACTGATGGTCTTGATCCCTTATCACTGTTAACAGATGACACTCAGATAGCAAAGTGGAACAATGAAGGTCTACCAAACGACAGAATGTCTACTGAAAATGCTACAATTTTAACCAACTCTGATCGCTGGCCTCTGATGATAGACCCACAGGTAAAAACTATGAAGCAATACATAACTTTGAGAAATAATTGGTAAACAATTATACTTTTTTAGCTTCAAGGTATAAAGTGGATTAAGCAAAAGTATGGAGAGGAACTGAAAGTAATTCGTCTTGGTCAACGCGGCTATCTGGATATAATCGAGGTGTCTTTGGCAAGTGGTTCCACTGTTCTAGTTGAAAATATAGGAGAATCTGTTGATCCCGTTTTGGATCCTTTACTGGGTAGGAACCTTATCAAGAAAGGACGTGCTATAAAAATTGGTGATAAGGAGGTTGAGTATAACTCAAACTTTAGGTTGCTGCTTCACACCAAGCTGGCGAATCCTCATTACAAACCAGAGATGCAGGCACAAACGACTTTAATCAACTTTACCGTAACTAGAGACGGGTTGGAAGATCAGCTTTTGGCTGAAGTGGTGAAAGCTGAAAGGCCAGATCTTGAAGAATTAAAAGCCGAACTGACAAGGCAGCAAAACGATTTTAAAATCACTTTGAATAGTCTAGAAGACTCTCTTCTATCCAGGTAACCTCTTATAGTCCGTATAATCAGATGATACATGTAGATGATAGATTAATAGACAAATCCTGTTTTACCTATCAGACTCTCATCAGCAGATAGCAATGTTCTTGGTGATACAGCTTTGGTGGAAAATCTTGAAACTACAAAGCGAACTGCAGCAGAGGTTGAACGAAAAGTCACAGAAGCTAGGGGTACCAGTAAGGAAATTGATGCTGCTCGAGAAATATACAGGCCCGCAGCAGCCAGAGCTTCTCTTCTCTATTTTATCCTGAACGACTTGAATATGATCAACCCGATTTATCAGTTTTCACTTAAAGCCTTCAGTGTTGTCTTTCAGAAAGCTATTCTTAAAGCTGATGCAGCTCCTGATGTCTCTAGTCGTGTAATAAATCTAATAGAATGTATCACCTACTCAGTCTTCATGTACACAAGCAGAGGACTTTTTGAGTGTGACAAACTAATATTCACGTCACAGATGACCTTCCAAATTCTTCTTGTTAGAAAAGAGATTTCCGCTACTGATCTGGACTTTTTGTTACGGTTTCCGCTCACTCCACATGTAACATCTCCTGTCGAATTTTTGACTAATACTAGTTGGGGTGGAATCCGAAGTTTGGCTAGCAAAGATGAATTCCGGTACTTTTTCAGATTTATTGACACTGATTAGAGATTAACTCAGACTAATAATAAGTAATTATCATCATCCTTGCAGAAATCTAGATAGAGATATAGAAAGTTCGTCCAAACGTTGGAAGAAGTTCGTTGAATGTGAATGTCCTGAAAGAGAGAAGTTCCCCCAGGAATGGAAAAACAAAACGGCTCTTCAGCGTCTTTGTATGTTGAGGGCTTTAAGACCAGACAGAATGACATATGCGATTGCTGCTTTTATTGAAGACAAATTAGGTCCACGTTATGTTGAAGGAAGAACTGTTGAGTTTGCAAAGTCTTTCGAGGAAACGAGTGCATCAAATCCAATTTTCTTCATCTTATCTCCAGGAGTTAATCCACTGAAGGTAATTAGACCATCTCTCAGCTTTTGTCTATAAATCTGTATTTCTGATCATTTATCAGGATGTGGAAGACTTGGGGAAACGTCTGGGCTTCTCCTCTGATGACCAGAATTTCCACAATGTTTCACTCGGTCAAGGTCAAGAAACTGTAGCAGAACAAGCGATGGATGAAGCTTCCCAAAAAGGCCACTGGGTGGTTCTCCAGAATATACATTTGGTTAAAAAATGGTTGCCCTTTTTGGAGAAAAAATTAGAAGTTGCCTCCGAAGGATCTCATCCTGACTATCGAGTTTTCATGAGTGCTGAACCAGCAAGCACTCCTTCTGGCCACATTATTCCACAGGTATGGTGCCTTGTTAAATTAGTGGTAGACATTCCAAAAATAATGTAGCAAAGCTCTACTGATGCCAGTTTGACTACATTATTGCTACCAGATGTTGATGATACTTTAGTGGTACCAAAATTGTATAAGTTGATGGTTCTAACTTTGACAATTTTATTCGTACCAAATCATAGAAATATCTTTCCATATAGGGGATTTTGGAGTCATCAATAAAAATAACGAACGAACCACCAACTGGAATGCAGGCTAATTTACACAAAGCCCTGGATAATTTTTCACAAGAGACTCTAGAAATATGCAGCAAGGAAGCAGAGTTCAAAGCAATCTTATTCTCCCTTTGTTATTTCCACGCTGTTGTTGCCGAGAGAAGAAAATTTGGACCACAAGGCTGGAATAAAATTTATCCTTTCAATGTTGGAGATTTAAATATCAGTGTGAGTGTTCTTTATAATTATTTGGAGGCCAGTCAAAAAATACCTTGGGAAGATCTGCGGTACCTTTTTGGTGAAATTATGTATGGAGGACACATAACTGATGATTGGGATCGAAGATTGTGTGTATCTTATTTGGAGGAATTGATGCAAGCTGATCTTGTGGATGGAGAATTGCAGTTAGCTCCAGGTTATAATATCTCTTTTTTAATTTACTTCGGCAAAATAAAAATGTATTTGAAAAGGAAATTATTAATCAATATTAACCATTTATCTGAAACCAGATTGGGACAGGATCGCTTATTTTTGTATTATTTCCATTAATTATTTGGGAAAATATTTTAATACGAGGGGTAAAGGTAACACAGCCCAACTAAAAAATGACTCCATCAGGTCATCAAGGCCAATTGAAGGTCAAAATGAAGAAAGACATTGCATTTAAGGAAACCTCTACTCTTAAACGTTTTTGTGGTCGCTGAATCCAAATCAATGGTCATTTTTACCCTATCGGGTAGGGATGGAGGTCATCCAAAAAGTCAAAATTAAAAATACCATTGAATTTAAGAAAACATCTACTCTTAGACGTTTTTGTGGTCGCTGAATCCGAATACGTGGTTATTTTGACCCCATGAGTTCGATTCCATGGTTTCTCACTTTTGAGCTTGGTTTGCCCTTCACCCGGACCT
>JAWWLR010000092.1:13707740-13720449 GCA_035041075.1 Acraspis erinacei | reverse complement strand
GTTTCACAAAGAGCGCCTCATTTGTTACAGAAGGGAAGAGATACTTTTTGTATTTTTTTAGGGGACCTGAAAGAATAGCGATTTCGTAACTACCTTCGTTGAAAAAAGGAACGAGAAATAAAGGGGAAAACCCATGCACAACTTTGCAAACCCATGCTCCACTTTTCAAACCCATGCACCACTTTGCAAACCCATGCACCACTTTGCAAGTCCATGCACCACTTTGCAAATCCATGCGCCACTTTGCAATCCCATGCACCACTTCTCAAACCCACGCAGTAGTTTGCAAACCCATGCACTCCTTTTCGACCATCGCAATCTTTTAAAATACCTATAAAATCCTCTATGGAAAAATATTACAGAAAATTGGGTATAGTTCTATAATGATTTTCCTAAAATGAATTTCTTATCATTTTTTCGTGGTTCTTGGAATATTAATATAGCAAATACATATAATAAAATCCGTATATAAATTAGCAATGTGTAAAATTGTGAAAGAATTGATACCAAAAATAAAGAAAGTAAAAGTGTATCATTTCAAAATGTTTCCAAGATATTCAAGGATATTAAAAAAATCTAGTGTGAGTTTAGCGAATTTTTAAGATTTCCAAACATTTTCCCTGATTTTAAGAGATATCAAAGGACTTCCGAATATTGCAATATTTAGAGAACTACAATGAATAACTTTAATTCAAATTATATTCAAGGAATTTTAAGTTATTTTAAAGAATTTTAGGAGATATACAAAATTTCAAGGGAATTAAAAAAATTCTTAGAATGTCCAAAAATTTGAAAGAATTTCCATAAAATTTTGGAAAATAAATGAAATTGTAATACATTTCAAGCGTTTTATAGCCATGCCATAGGTTTCAAATGATTTTAAGGTATTTCAAGGAATTCTAAAAGATTTAAAGGATATAATTAAATCTCCAATAATTTGAAGGGATTTCAAAAATTTCTAGGGTTTATAACATTTTTTAGATAAATTTATTTCACAGGCTTAATTTAAAGTATCCTTCAGTATTTTTAAGGTATTAAAAAGACTAGGGGCCATTTATAAACTACGTAACCAATTTTTCTAGTTTTCAAAAAAACATTCTCCTTTTCCATTTTTTTCGTTTAAATGCGAGCTGAATTAATGGAATTAAATTGTTTAAAAGTTAATCTTCTTGGACAGAAAAGTCTACCATTATATTTAGGTTCGAATTTCGTCTCGTTTGGTTACAAAATCTACTATTTTGTTGAGTATTCAATTATTTGGTCTAAAATGCAACATTTTTGTTAATAATCTTTTTCGTGAACCCATACACCACTTTGCAAACCCATGCACCCCTTTTCAAACCCATTCAATTAATCTGGTTTAGTTAAAAAATCTACTATTTGATTGAAAATTCAATTATTTGGTCTAAAATACAACAAATTTATTAATAATCTTCTTTGCAAACCCATGCCACCACTTTGCAAACCCATGCACCACACTTTCCAAACCCATGCCATCTTTTGCAGACCCAGGCACCCCTTTAGAGAGAGTACAAACGCATGATTTTATTCCAAAAATTTAAAGGGTTTTGAAGATTTCTAGGGTTTTTAACTTTTTTTATAGAACTTAGAATGTAGAAAAATGTTGAAGGACTTCCATGAAACTTTGTAAAATAAATGAAATTTTAATACATTTCAAGCGGTTTTTAGCCATTCCATAGATTTCAAAGGAATTGAAGGTATTTCAAGGAATTCTAAAAGATTTAAAGGATTTAATTAAATCTCCAATGATTTCAAGGGATTTCAAAGATTTCTAGGAATTTTCATGCTTTTTAGAGAACTTCAATGAATAACTTTAATTCAAATTATATTCAAGGAATTTTGAGTTATTTTAAAGGATTTTAAGAGATATACAAAATTTGAAAAGATTCAAAAAAATTCTTAGAAAGTCCAAAGATTTTAAAGGATTTCCCAAAAAAATTGTTAAATAAATGAAAAATTAATAATTTCAAGAGATTCCTAGCTGTTCTACAGATTCCAAGGGATTTTATGTTATTATAAGCAATTTTACCAAATTTAAAGAATTTTAATTAATCTCCTAGTTTTTCGAGAGTCTCAAAGATTTCTAGGGATTTTAATATTTCTACTAGAGAACTTTAATGAATAAATTTAATTCAAATTATCTTATTCAATCCCAGATAAATCTTTGCAATCTCATACACTCTTTTTCAAACCCATGCACCACTTTTAAAACTCATTCACTCCTTTGCAAACCCATGTACCACTTTTCAATCCCACGCAATCTTTAAAAATACCTATAGAAATTCTTCGTTACGAAAAAATATTACAGAAACTTAAGTATAGGACTATAATGATCTAATAATTTTTGAAAAATTAATGAAAATTTAATCAATTTTAAGAGATTCCTAGCGATTTTGCAGATTGAAAGGCATTTTATGGTATTTCAGAGAATTTCAAAAGAATTAGAAGATTTTATTTAATCTCCAAGGATTTAAAAGAATTATAAAGATTTCTAGAAATTTTAAAGCTTCTTTTAGAGAATTTAAAAATGATAAGTTTAATTCAGATTATATTTAAGGGATTTTAAGGTAATGTAAAAATTAGGGTCATCCATGAACTAGGTAACCAATTTCAGAAGGGGTTTAGCAGAGATTTTAGTTTCTCATTAAAATCGTTTAGCAAAGTTCACGAAAGATGTGTTGCCCTTTCTTCCAGAATTCTTATTTTTTCCTGCATTCAAGAAATTTTCCCCTTTTCATTTTTTCGTTTAAATGTGAGCTGAATTAATAGAATCCAATTGTTTAAAAGTTAATCTTTTTGGCAAAAATGTTTACCATTATATTTAGGTTTAGGTTATTTAGGTTCCCTTTTTGTGAAAAAATCTACTATTTTGTTGAAGATTAAATTATTTTGTTCAAAATTGCACAAATTTTGGTAAAATGTCATTTTTTATGGTAGATTCTTGCGATTGGTAGAAAATTACCATTTTTTGAACATTTGTTTCATTTTTGGTTTAAATTAATTTTTTTGAACTGCAAGTTTTACTATTCTATTTTTGTTGGAAAATTCATCTTTTTTAGTTGAAAATTCATGTACTTTAATTATAATTGATCTTTTCATTTTATACAAAATTAATCCTTCTGGTTAAAAAATCAACTTTTTAATTGAATTTTAAACTCTTTTTTTATATTTTGTTTTGTTTATGATATTGTTCTTTTCTCCCTAAAAACTTATATATTTCGTTAAAAACATGTTTTTTTTTAATTAAAATCTTTTTTGTTTGAAACATTAAATATTACATGTTTCTTTGGCAATTCATTTTTTTTCAAAAACAATTTTTTAAAGTGAAGATTCATAATTTAGTTAAAAATTCAGCAACTTCGACATAAATTAATTTTTCTGTTGCGAATTGAAATATTTTGTAGATGATTCGTCTTTTTGTCTTGAAAATTAAGCAGTTTGGTAGAAACTTAAATTATATAGTTTACCCTTTATAAGTTGAAAATGAAACAATTTTGGTAGAAAATCCATGTATTTTATTGAAAATCTGCCTTTTGTGTCTTTTGGGTTTTTTTTCAAAATTCATGTCTTCTGTTAAAAATTCAACTATTTTTCAATTATATTTCTTTATCGAAAATTCAACTGTTTTGTGGAAAATTCATCCTGTTGTATTAAAAATTCATCTCTTTTGGCTGAAAATCAGCTTTATTCTCGAAAATTCAACTATTTTTTCTGGAATATTTTTTAATCGAAAATTCAACTGTTTTGTGGGAAATTCATCCTATTGGATTGAAAATTCATCTTTCTTGGCTGAAAATAAGCTTCATTTTGGAAAATCCAACCTCCAGGTTGAAAATTCATCCTGTTGGATTAAAAATTCATCTCTTTTGGCTGAAAATCAGCTTTATTCTCGAAAATTCAACTATTTTTTCTGTAATATTTTTTATCGAAAATTCAACTGTTTTGTAAGAAATTCATCTTATTGGATTAAAAATTTATCTTTCTTGGCTAAAAATAAGCTTTATTTTCGAAAATATAGCTTTCCAGGTTGAAAATTCAACTGTCTTCTTAAATTTGCCTTTTTGAATTAAAAATTCAACTGTTAGGTTTGAAAAGGCAAAAAAAATTTTTTTCGATAAGGTTGGTCTGCATTGCGCTATTATTTCGCTGGTGAACCAGTGATTTTCCGATTTTGACTGGGTGAACCAGTAAATGACGCCAAAAATTATAGATTAAACCAGTGATAGAGCGCTCCAGGCGGCGAACACATGAACCTCAAGTCATCTGGTAGGACCAGATGACTACTGTACTTATTAATCAATCAACTTTATTGATTAAACCAGTTAACGAATTTCGCTGGCTGAACCAGTGAAATCATGGCTGGCAGTATCAGTATTTTTAGTTATCACTGGTGAATCAGTATTTTTTATCTTGACTGGGTCGACCAGTCAGTGACGCAACAAACTATACGTTAAACCAATGATATAGCGCTCCACGCAGCCAAGGCATGAACCTCCAGTCATCTGGTACGACCAGGTGACTACTGGTACAGAGTAACCAGTCAACCTCACTGATTAAACCAATTAACTGAATTTAACTAGCTGGACCATTAAAATAGTCCCTGATTAAATCAGCATTTTTTAGTTATCGCTGGCGCACCAGCGATTTTCGGATCTTGACTGGATAAGCCAGTAAGTGACGCTGTAACAATTATTAGACTCAATCAGTGATATAGCGCACCACGCAGCCCAGGCATGAACCTCCAGTCATCTGGTGCGACCAGGTGACTACTGGTATTAAGTAACCAGAAGACCTGACTAAATAAACCAGTAACTGAATTTAACCAGCTGAACCATTAAAATAGTTCCTGGTTGAATCAGTATTTATAGTTATCGCTGACGCACCAGCGATTTTCGTATCTAGATTGAATAAGCCAGTAAGTGACGCTGTAACAGTTATTAGACTCAATCAGTGATATAGCGCACCACGCAGCCGGGACATGAACCTCCAGTGAACTGGTACGACCAGATGACGACTGGTTCAGAGTAATCAGTAAACCGCACTGACTAAACCCGTAAAGGAATGTTACTGGCTGAACAATTGAAATCGTCACTGGTTGAGTCAATATTTTGTATCGCTGGCGTACTGTTGATTTCTCGTTCTTAACTGAATGGACCTATAAGTTACGGAAAAAATGATAGATTCAATCAGTGATATAGGGCTCCAAGCAGCCAAGGCATGAACCAGTAGACATCTGGTACGACCAGATGACTAATGTTACAGAGTGACCAGTGAACCTCACTGAATAAACCAGTGTAATAAGTTGAGTAAGTGAACCAGTAAAATCGACACTTGTTGAATCATTATTTTTAGTTATCGCTGGCAAACTAGCAATTTTCCGATTTTGACTGAATGAACCAGTAAATGACGAAAGAAATGACTGTATATTCTTATCCAGTCATCTGGGACAACCAGATGACTACTGGTACAGAGTAACCAGTGAACCTCACTGATTGAACCGGTGGCGGAATTTGACTGAACAAACCAGTAAAATCGCACTAGTATCTTATAATTCTGGCTATTTGAACAGGTTCAATTGGAAAGGGAAGAGTAAAAACTCAGCAAAAAATAGCAAAAAATTATTTACATAATTTATGAATGTCCGCCAGATGGGCCAAACCATAAGTCAAGAAGAAAACAAATTCGTAGACTGGAGTGCGCTTTTAGAGGATTACATTTTAGGGGCAAATATTGAAATACCTCTTTATTGAGTCAAACTGTTTGACTTCGAAATTGTTCGGTCGGCCCTCTATGTACAAAATCTCGTTAGCATTGACCGCTGGCCATGGCTACTGCTTCATAATCCCATAACTAACTCAACACAATCACCATGAAGACTGGAAAAGTTTTTTCTTTATTTTACGAAATTTGCATCTCTACTCCAAATATATTGCTCTAGATGATAGAAAAAATCTTTTGAATTTTTATTGAAATAAGGTCGGGGTCCAATTTCAGGGACTCGGAAGTTTGTTTTAAATCTGTTAGAATAGTTAGAAGGCAAAACATCCCAAAAAAATGTTATTTTCGGCCATTTTTTAAAACATCAATCTTCATCTTTTCTCAAAATGAGGTCAACGTTAGGAAAAATGTGCAAATATTTTAAGCAGAAATTTTAAACAAAATATTAAAAATTTAACTAAAGAAGTTTATTTTTAACTACAACGGTGAATCTTTAACTAAATAATGACGAATTTTTAACAAAATACTTGAAGTCTAATATAAAACTGATGAATTCTTAACCAAAAAGAGAAATTCTCCACCAAGAAAACTAATTATTATATGTATAAACTAATTATATACTAATTATATATTATATCTTATTGAAAGTAATAATTTTTGACGACATAACCTTAAATTTTTCTAAAATAGTAAAACTTTGAAATCCAAATATATATTTTGGTAAAAACCGCTCACTTAACCTAGAATGGAGCACAAAAATTCTTCTTCGAAATCTGATTTTTTACCACAAATATCAGCTTCCGATATAAAAAGTTGGCATAACCTAAAACTGCTAAAAAATTATTAACCTTGTTCGATCTGTCTCCATTTTTGTTTTAAGATAATAATAACACTAACATAACCAAAAACTGTTAAAAGATTTTAATCCTTTTTTATCCAAAATACAAATCCCGAAGAAAAACAAAACAAACACAATCGCACAATACAGTAACATAACCTAAAGTTGTCGAAAAATTGTAAATATTTTTGGAAATATTGTTGTTTTTGAAAATAAAATATACAAAAATTTGCAATAAAAAACTGACATAACATTATGAGAAATAGTTCACAATTCTCAATCTCTTTGAAGTCTAAAAATCTTCTTCGAAATATAATTTTTTTTCAAATACAAATTTCTGATGTAAAACGCTAACATAACCTAAAGTTGTTAAAAGTTGCGAAACTCCTTAAACCTATTTTTCTGTTGTTAAAAATACCAATTTCCGACAGAAAATTTTAACCTAATCCAAAATTATTCAAAGGTTCTTAATCGTGCTTTAACTAACATAACTTGAAACTATTGTAAGTTGTGAATATTCTTTGAAAAATATGTTTTTTGTTTTAAATATCAATTTGCGAAGTAAAATACTAACATAATCCAAAATTGAAGAAATATTCTAAATCTTGTCCAAATTATAATTACTTTTGTTTGAAAGCTGTTATGGTTATGCTTAAAAACACAAACAATTTTTTATTTAAATCGCTAACATAACCTGAACTTATTAAAAGTTTCGAATCTCCTTCAAAATAATTTTTTATTGTTCAAAGTGCCAATTTCCTACGTAAAATAATAATATAATTCAACATTGTTAAAAGGTTCTTAATCTGGTTCAACTTATAATGAATTTTGATCCAAAATACTAATTTTGTGTTTAAAAATCTAACATAACCTGAAACTGTTAAAAGTTGTCGATCGTCTTTAAAATATATATCCTTGGTGTTAAATATTAATGTGCGAAGGAAAATAATAACTTAATCCCAAATTGAAAAAAGATTCTGAATCTTGTTTAGATTAGAATGATTTTTGTTTCAAAATACAATTCCTGGTGTAAAACACTAACATAACCTATAATACTTTAAAGCCGTGAATCTCCTTCAAAATATTTTGTATTGTTATTGAAAATATTAATTTCCAACGGAAAATAATATCATAATCCAAAATTGTTAAAAGGTTCTAAATCTGTTTTAAGCTATAAGAATTTTTGTTTTAAAATACCAATTATTGACGTAAGACGCTAAAATAACGTAAAAGGGTTAAGAAATTATGAACTTTAAAAGACTGGTCGGGGAAGCGAGAGGAAATGAGGGGACGTACGGGTAGTGGGAAAAATGAGGTAGGAAGTAGCGGAAGCGAGAGTAAATGAGGCTTAAGGAAGTAGATGTAGCGACGTGAAATGAGGGGATGAGTAGTTGAGGATGGGTAGGGGAAGAACAGGAAGCAGGGGAAGTAAGGGAACTCAGTGGAGGGGAACAGTACAAGCAAGGGCAAATGAGGAGAAGATAAATATATGAAGTGAGGGGAATTGATAACACGGAAGGTAGAGCAACCGAGGAAAAGTAACGGGAGAGGATGTATTAAAAGTGAGGGGAAGTGAGCGAAGAAAAAGTATGGGAAACAAGAGAACGTATAGTAGGGAAAATTATGGAAGGGGATGCAGGGGAATTTAGGGGTAGATAAGTGAGGAGAAAGGAGCGGAGGGAAACAAGAGAAAAAGTGGTGAGAAAAAAGTATAGGAATCGATATGGACTGTGAGGGAAAGAGGAAAGTGTAAGTGGAGGAAGTTTTAGAATTGAAGGAGTGAGGAAGTGAGCAGGGGGGAAGTGACGAAGGCTAGTAAGGGAAGTGAAAGAAGGAAGTTGAAGAGGAAGGGAAGGGAAATTAAGGAAGGGAAGGGATCAGAAACGAATGGTGAAGAGAGGGGAGGAGAAGTAGGAGAGGAGACGGAAAGGAAGGAAGAGTAGGGAAGGGAAATTAAGCGTGGAGGAAGGTTTTTTCGACTTGTTTAACATTTTAAAAAGACTACCAAATCCTTTTTTGTCGGCACGTGGCGCCTAATCTGATTTTTTTTAAATGCCAAAGAAATAATCTTACACAATAAGTTTCGAATTATTGCAAAATAGGTGAATATCTGTAAGATCTAACGCTTAGCAGAGTTTGGCTTAATTGCAACCCTTCTCCCTAAGGGCTTTTAGGGCAAATTTCCATTCAAACAATGTCCAGCAGCCTAGTGGTCGTTATTCATGCGAATTTCGAATCGAAAATCCGTATCCACTCCTCTGTGAATGCTTCAGATTTTAGGGGTAAGGGGTGGTTAATATCTCAGCTCAGCAGGGTACCTTTATGCGTTATGGGTTTTAGTTGGACACTTCAGAAGGCTTAGAAACTTTAGAAATTAATACACTAACTGCTTAATATTCTTCCAAATTGAAACACAATATACTTATTACAAAGTGACGTCAATAAATAATTATTTTTTATTATTTTAGTTAATTATTTATATACGAACACATTTATAAGTTTCTGAAACTTTTAAAAAATAACCCATTAAAAAAATTAATTTTCATTAAACGTGAAATAATTACAGATTTGAATTATTCGCGTGAATCTTTCCAATTGTTTATTGATTTTAGTATTTAGGATTTAATTAATTAGAAATATCAGAATAAAATAATTGGAAATTGATAACATAAGCTTTGAAATTATAATATGTTAAATAGACTTTGTTTCGTTGATACAGAAAATTGACGAATTATAAAACATCTAATCTATAGAATTCCCAAATTTAAAGGATTTGAAAAATTGTTTGGGCTAGAAAAAGATTTTCAAAAAGGTTTTAAACTATTTTCTTAAAATTAAATGTATTTAAAGTTTTTAAATTATTACTCAATTTTTGTTAACTTTCTTTTATTATTAATATTTTTATTTTGAAACAAATAATTTTAAAAAAAAATCATTTTTCTATTGAAAGTTTGAAATATTTCAATAAATTATTAATATTTTCATCTTGAAGCTAATATAAATATTTTGGTAGAGTTTATGAGGAATTTTATCAATAAAAACACTATCAATGAAAAAACTCAGTGAAGTAACTCCACGAATTTAAAATTTTTATTTACGGGTATTTATGTCCAAGGTTATTAAAGTTATGAAATCAAAATCAAAAAGTTAATTATTATAGAAAAATGTTAAACACGATAGAAAAAATTATTATTTTATTAAAAATTATTAGTACATAAAAACAAGAAAAAATCAATCAAACAGACAAAACTCAAATATCATGATTTCCGATTTTTGATTCTTTTTGTTCGAAAAATTTGTTTAGTATAAAGGTAAAATTTAAGCAAGTTTATTATTATTATTATTGTTTGTATGGTTCTGTATCCCCGTGAAAAATGGGAGGAGAAATAGGGGAAATGAGGGAGGGAAAGTAGGGGAAGTGATTGGAAACGTGGGGCCGGGGAAGTAGAGGAAATTAAGGATATAGGATAAGTAAGGGAAAGTAAGGGGAGGCAGCGGAAATGAAGAAAGAGTGAGTGGGGAAAATTGGAGAAGGAGAAGTATAGACAGTGAGGAAAATAAGGGAAGGGGAAGTAGGGAAAATGAAGGGGTGGGTATTAGGAGAAATTAAAGTAAAAGTATGGACATTGAGGAGAAATTACGGTTTGGAAGGTAAGTTAACTGAAAGCAAATGAGTGAAAGGGCAGTAGGGGATCGAACGGGCATTTCTTAAAAGACTAGGTAAATTAGGAGAATTTATGAGTGAGAAAGTAGGAGAAATGAGAAAAGAGGCAGCAGGGGAAACGAGGATAGAGCAAATGAGAGTTAGGTCGGCAGGACAGTGAGGGAAAGTGAGAAGAAGTAGAAGAAATGTTGGCAGTAGTTGAGGGGAAGTAAGAGAATGGAAGTGTCACCTAAAAAATCGAAGAGAGGGGAAAAAAGGCTAGAAAGAAGTTTGTGATGAGGTAGAAGGTGAAGTGAGGAGCGAACTAAAAGGTTTAAAGAAGAGGCAGAAAAGACAAGGACGGAAGACGTTTGGCAGGTAGAAAACTAATGGAGAGGGAGGGAAAAGATGGCAGAGAAAGAGACGAGGCAAGGATATATCAAGGGAAGAATTAATCGAAGTGTTAGGAAAAATAAAAGATGCATCTGTACCTGGTGTAGATGAGATTTCAAATAAAGTCTGGAAATATGGCAGAAAAGAACTAACGGAATGAACATGGATAATGTGTAACAGAGTAAGTATAGGAAAGAAGTGGATAGTCAGAGCTATGGAAAGAAAGTATAGTGGTTACTATAATGAAGAAATCTAAGTGGGATCATGTTAAATATTACACGGAAGTAATGCTCATCCCAAAATTGTACAAACTATATGTAACTGTTTTATCAAAAAGTTTGAAAAAAGAACTTGAGGGTAAAAGATAGAGCCACCAAGTCAGACAGGGTTTTGAAAGAGAGTAAGGAAACTTTAGAGAGACAAAGAGCAGGGTAAAAAATGCAGAGCAAGTAGGAGATCGTTTCTTGTTGGTGAAAGGAGTAAGACAAGGTTGAAAAGGATGGGAAACAGGACAGGAAATGAGAAGATATATACACTGAAGAAAAGAAAGGGAAGAGAAGAAGAGAAAGTACAGAAATTAGGGGAAATGAGGGGAAGGGAATTAGGGATTCAGGACGCTAAAGTATTGATGGAAGAGGATGGAGAAGAGATATTGGACTGTATTATAGGATTGGAATTTTTTTTGGATATAGTGATAAAAGATAGTTAGTCGAATAAAATTTTTTTCATATACGAGAAATTTTATGAAGCAGAGTTTTCAGAAAATGTTGTGTCCCTTTGTGCTCTCACTAACCAGAATTTGGTGTTGTCACTAATCAGGAATAATTAGAGCTTCTTCATTTCTGAAACTAGAAATTGCTCATTTTGAAGGATCACATTTTCTTGTTTATCGTATCTCTCAATTAGGACCCCTATTCCCTCGTCTTTCTCGAATGGTTCCCTCTTTACTTCGTTCACAAAGTTTCCTTCGACAATGGGACAAAGTCTGATTAACGTCGTGATTGACTTTGGGGTGTGCTTGGATTCAAGTTTCCTGACAAGACAGCCTTTAGATTCGCATCAGGGACCAAATTCTTCGAATCATCACAAAATCGCTACAATTATCAGTCAATCAAGTTTGATATATGTGTTAACAAAATTATCGGTACAAAAATTTACTAGTAGCATTTTCAAACAAATAGTTGAGTTTTCTGGCCAAAAAGACGGATTTTTTAGAAAGATAGAATTTTCGAAAAAAATGTTCATTTTCAGCCAAAGAAATAAAATCGACCATAAAAGAGGAATTCTCAATCCAAAAGGACGAATCTTTAAAAAAAAGTTAAATTTTCGACCAGGAAAAGATGACTTTAACAAAATAGTTAATTTTTACTAAAATAATTAAAGCTTTTAGAAAATAGTTTGATTTTCTACAATACAGTTCGGTTCATTTTCAATCCAGAAGACAGAATTTTTTTAGCAGAAAGATAAATTTTCACCCGGATAACTGAATTTTCGACAAAAAACTCATTTTAAACAAAGAGAGATAAACTCTCATTGAAGAAAGATGATTTTTTGATCATAAAAGTCGAATGTTTAATCCCTAAGAACAGTTTTTTATGTTTAATTTCCCACCAAAAAAGATAAGTAAAATTTCAAAAAAATAGTTGAATTTTTTTTCTAAATAGCCGAATTTTTAACTTACAAAAAGGCATTTTCTACAAAAAAATCAACGCAATATATGAATTTTCAAACAAGTAGTTAAATTTTCAACAAACAAGATAAATTTTCTACTTGAATAAATAATAATTTTTAAGAATCAATAACTTTCAACCAGTTGAATTTAACTAAAGAACAAAGTACAAAATAAGTGAATAATTAAGAACATGAATTTTAGCGGGAAAAAATCAATTTTCCATTTAAAATTTTAATTTTCAACTAAAAATGGAATATTTACATTTTTCACTTCCCTTCACTTCTCCTACTTTCGTTTCTCAGTCATTACATTTCCTTCCCTACTCACCCGCACTTCACAAAAAGCCTTTACTTCACTTCTCTTACCACCCTTCCATACTTCTGATCAATTTGTTCTACTTCCTGCCAATTCCCATAACTTCTCC
>JAWWLR010000092.1:13691954-13706431 GCA_035041075.1 Acraspis erinacei | reverse complement strand
CTACCCTACCAGCCCTCCCTTCACTTATCTTACCACCTTTCCAGAGTTCTGATCAATTTGTCCTACTTCCTTCCACTAACCATAATTTCTACTACTTTCTTTCCACAGCCATCACTTTCCATAACCCACTCACCCACACTACCCTACAAGTCCTCACTTCACTTCTTTTAACGCCCTCTCACACTTTTAATCAATTTGCTCTACCTTCTTCAACTTCACACCACTCCTCCTACTTTCATTTCTCAGTGGTTACTTTCCCCAGCCTACTCACCAGCACTACACTAAAAGCCCTCACTTCACTTCTCTTACCACCGTTTCACACTTCTGATCAATTGATTCTACTTCCTGCCAATTCCCATAACTTCTCCTAATGTCATTTCTCAGCCACAACTTTCCTTTTTCTACCCACTAGCTCCACTCTACTAGTTCTCCCTTCGGTTCTGTTATTAATCTCACTCACTTTTCATCAATTTTTTCTACTTCCTTCGCTTTCCATCACTTCTCCTACTTTCCTTCCATAGCCATCACTTTCCCTGACACACTTACCTACACTACCCTACCAGCCCTCCCTTCACTTATCTTACCACCTTTCCAGAGTTCTGATCAATTTGTCCTACTTCCTTCCACTTACCATCACTTCTACTACCTTCCTTCCACAGCCATCACTTTCCATAACCCACTCACCCACACTACCCTACAAGTCCTCACTTCACTTCTGTTAACACCCTCCCACACTTGTAATCAATTTGCTCTAGTTTCTTGAACTTCCCACCACTTCTCCTACTTTCCTCTCTCAGTCGTTACTTTCCCTAGCCTACTCACCAGCACTACATTAAAAGTTCTCACTTCACTTCCCTTAACACCTTTTCACACTTCTGATCAATTGGTTCTACTTCCTTCCACTTCCCATCACTTCTCCTACTTTCCTTTCCCAGTCATCATTTTCGCTTCCATACTCAATCGGAATAACGTACTAGCTCTCCATTCACTTCTCTCACTAACATCCCTCACTTTTAATCAATTTTTTCTACTTCCTTCCACTTCCCATAACTTCCCCTACTTTCCTTCCACAGCCATCGCTTTCCCTAGTCTACTCACCCGCACGGTACAACCCCTACTTTCCTTTCTCAGTCATTACTTTTCCTGTCCTACTCATCCACACTATCCTACTAGACTTTTTTCACTTTCCTCAATACCCTTTCTCACTTCCCACACTACCCTCTCTCACTTATTCTACTTTCCCTCCGTAACTTCCCCTAATTTCACCTTACTTTCTCTACTCACAGGACCCTCATTTCTCTTTAATTCGTCTATTTTTCTCTGCTCATTTCTCCGAGTACCCTCCGTCCTTTCCCCTGACTTCTCCTACTACCCCTTCCACTATTTACTCTCTATTCTCCTACTTCTCCACCATTCATTTCCGCTTCCTTCCCTTCTTTTCCATCCCTGACTTTCCCTCCTTTTCCTGCTACTTCTTTTCTCCTTTCCCGTCCCTTCTTTTCAACTTCCATACTTTCCCTCCCGTCATTTCGCCTCCTACAATAAAAGTACGAACGACAAACGGACGAACAACCCAATGAAACTATAAGTGTTTCTACCCGACGCAAAAAAACCTAAAAAACGTGAAATTGTTTCAAATAGAAACCAAATTTCCTGCTTTTTAAATAATTTTAGTAAAAAATTTCATAAAAATTGTCATTATCTTCAGTGTACTGCTTGGACTATAAATAAATTAAAAAGGAAAAGTTTGAAAAACAAGAAAAGTATGTACACTTGATGTGAAGGGGTGACCATAACTGGCAAGGGGAGCGAAATTTCATGAAAGGAAGTTTGGATGCGGTAAATTAAATATTGATTAAAGTTTTCCTTAGTTAACAGCTTTCTAATTAGAAGGTATAACGAGTTTTCTCTCGAAATCCTTCAAGTCTGTTTATTCGCAGCCAACGTTTAAGGCTTCCCCGAAAATCGGAAATCTTTCCTGATGAACTGAAATACTGAATAAAAATCGATATACCCAAGAACTCTGGAATTTTCTTCACTCCAGCCTCGGGGTCGACGGGAATTCAACCAAGCGCTAAAGAAGCTTTTAACATGGACCAAGTACTTTGGGAAACAAATAATGGATTTTAAATAGAAATGAAAGAATTTTTCGTAAGGAAAATAAAAATAAAAGAACTTTTTAAATACGTAAAGCACACCCGGGTATTACTGAATTTTTAAACTAAGTAAGGTAAATTTTTAACCAAAAATGGAACTGTTAAACTTTTAATTAAAAAATAATAATTTTGAATTATAAGAAAAAAAATAATTTTCTAACATATAGAAAGTTTTGTTTTTTTTTAACAAAATTGAAGAGTTCTCACGCAAAAAGTTGAATTTCTAACTAAACAAGATGAATTTGAAAAAAATATTAATTTTTTTAACAAAGAAATAAATTTTCAAAAAAATTTAAAAACAAAAAGTTGCATTTTTAAGAATAAAAGAAAAACTTTTTTAAAGAATGTAGATTAACTTTAAAATCTAGTTATTAGATTTTTAAACAAAAAATGTGTTTTTATCGAGAAAAAAACGAATTTTTAACGAAATTCAGAAATTCTCAACCGAAAACTTGAATTTTCAACTAAAAAAGATTAATTTTTAAACGAAATGATTAATTTTCAAACAAACAGATGAGTTTTCAAGCAAATTCAAGAATTCTAAACCAAAAAGTGGCATTTTTAAAAGAAAGAGGGAAATATTTCTTTTTTTACGAAAGTATATAAAGTAAATTTTCAACTAAAAAATATGAATTTTTCAAGAAAAAAATTAATTTATTACCATAAAAGACGAATTTTCAATAAAATTTAAGAATTGTCAAGCAAAAAGTTGAATTTTCTACTAACAAAGATAAATTTTTAAACAAAAATATTAATTCACCACCAAAAAGGACAAATTTTAAAAACAAAAAGATTAGTTTCATACCAAAAAGGATGAATTTTTAACAATTTTTAACAGAATTCTGAACCAAAAAGTTTCGTTTTCTACTAAGAAAAAGAATTTACTATTAAAATAAAAGAATTTGTAATGAAAAGCAGGAATTTTCAACTGAAAAGTTGAATTTTCAACTAAAAAGCATGATATTTTAAGCAAAAAACATAAGTTTACTACAAAAAAAGACGGATTTTTTCATACAAAATTCAAGAATTCTGAACCAAAAAGTTCAATTTTCATCCAAACAAGTAGAATTTTTAAATAAAAAGATTAGTTTACTACAAAAAACAAATAAATAAAAAAAATTGGTTTACTACCAAAAAATACAAATTTTCAATAAAATTTAAGAGTTCAAAACCAAAAAGTGGAAGTTTCAACTAAATAAACATGAATTTTTTAAACAAAAAGATTAATTTACTATAAGAAAGGACGAATTTTTAATAAAATTCAAGAATTCTAAACCAAAAAATAGAAATTTTCAAAGAAAAAGATTAATTCAGTACAAAAAAGATTAAATTTCAACCGGATCCTACGCAGAAAAAAAATTTCGTGGTTGGGGGGGATGATCCTTTCAAGTTTAATTTTCATGTGAAAAGATAAAGTTTTAAACAAGAATATTAATTTTCTACCAAAGAAAAGATGAATTTCTAAACAAAAAGAGTAGTTAACTACCACAAAAGAAGGATTTTTAACAAAATTCAAGAATTTAGAATAAAAAATTTGAATTTTCAACTAAAAAAAAGAATTAAAAAAAATTAGGTTACTAACATATGTATTTTAACAAAAAAAATGTATCTACCCTTTAAAAGGTTTATATAAGTATGTACGTGTAACGTCACTTTGACTGAGACACCCCCCCCCCCCCGTTAGCAATAGTAGGTTGCCTAAAACGTTTCAAATTTCGGACTACACACCTTTCGCATGTTACCACCCCCTCCACCTTCCCAGACACACTTAAAAAATTATGTATAAAAAATCTTACAAACCTCTCACTCCAAAACTTTCCCTCCCCTACTTCCCCTAGATTTCCCTCTACCCCTTACACGATTTCAACTTTTACCAACCTTTCACTAACTCCCTTCCCCAATCCTCCCTTCTCTTAATATCCCTTCATTCTTCTCCTCTTACTTCCCTAGTTCCCTCCATTTATTTACCCTCCTCCTTCCTCTCTTCCCCTACTTTTCCGAACCTCATTTTCCACTTTCTCACTTTTCCTACTATCCATTCCTTCTTTTAATCTTACTTCCCTAGTTCCCTCCACCTATTTGCCGTCCTCCTTCCTCATTTTCCCTACTTTTCCGAACCTCCTTTCCCACTTTCTCACTTCCCCTACTATCTCTTTCTTCTTTTCCTGATACTCTACTACTTACCTGCACTTGTTTCCCCTACTCCTTCCTCAATTCCTCCACTTTTTCAAACCTCTTCCCTCTTTCTTACTTCCCCTACTATCCCTTTCTTCTTTTCCTCTTACTTTGCTACTTCCCTCCACTTATTTCCCCTACTTCTTCCTTATTTCTCCAACAATTCCAAGCCTCTTTTCCCTTACTGCATCTACTTTCCCACTCCTCGTTTCACCTTATTCCACCACCACCCCGCTTTCCCTTACTTCTCCTCTACTCATTTCCCCTTACTCTCTTTACTTTTCCTACTTGCCCTACTTGGAAAAAATTAAAATAAAAAAAACGTGTCTTCAACTCTATGGCTAACAGAAGCTACATGGGCAAGCCTACTTCAAACCCGGAGAAACGAAGAAAATATGGAAATAAATTCTTTTAAATAAAATAATTGTGGATTGTATATTAAATTAAAAATTCTTTTCAATTCCTTTAATTTCAAGTAAAAATTTCTACGAACAAAGATTTTTTTTGTTAAGAAGATAAATTTTCCATTTGAAAAATTATTCTTAAAGGCCATGTGACGAATGGGTCACATTAACAGATTCCTACTTTACCGACATTTTTTTTTATTTCCCAACTTATTCGCACACGAAGTGCCACATCGATTAGAAACTTTTGGCATAATAAATAAGCAGCACTAAGAAATATGGGTCTCGTCCGAAATTTAAATAATATTGAAAAAATCCAAAAAACGCTATTTGCAAAAAAACTTTTTTCATAATTATTATAAAAATTTAGAACCAGACGCAGATTTCTTAGTGCTTCTTATTTATTATCCCAAATTTTGAACTCGATGTGGTGCTTCGTATGAAAATAACTAAGTTAGGAAATAAAGAAAGTGTCGGTAAGGTAGAAATCTGGTCACGTGACCCACTCATCACATGGCCTTAAGAAAAAAGATAAATATTTATACAAAGAGCCAAATTTTTAACTAAAAATTTCATTTTTCCACCAAGAATTTTTTTTAATATTTCAATAAAAAATTAAAAAAATTAAATCATGCCAATTGTCAACGAAAAAAGACGAGTTTTCAACCAAATATATGCATTCTTAACTACCAAAAATCCATCCTCATCCTAAAAATGTATCAGTTAAATTTTCAGTTTGAGAACTTAATTAGAAAATATAAACTGATTTTCCACCTAATGGTTCAATTTTCAACTAAAGAGATAATTTTTTAACCTTAATGATAAATCTTCATCTAAAATAATGCATCTTTTCACAAAAAACAATTTTCAAACGAAGAAAAAATAGTGTATATTTTAACCAAAAAATATTTCTATTAAAAAAAAGTTTAATTAAAAAAAAAAGAATTTTGAATAGAATAGTTGAATGCTCAACCAAACAGTTGCATTTTTAAACAAAAAAGATTAAATTTTTTCCAAAAGGGATGAGTTTTAAAGCCAAAAGCCAATTAATACTCAAAGAAAAAATTTAATCTTCATTTAAAATATAACATTTTTAACCAAATATTTAAAATTTTATACAAAATTTAATTTTCAAACAAACAGTTGAATTAAAAAAAAAGAATAAAATTTCGATTTTTTTCAACTGAAAAAATAGTTAAATTTTCATTTGAAAAAATTAATTTCATAAAACAACTAATTTTCAGTAATATATTCAAATTTTTAACTAGAGAGATGAACTTTTAAATAAAATGATAAATCTTTAACCAAAACCATCAATTTTTAACAATGAAGTTTAACTTTCCACCAACTATTTGAATTTCTAAACAAACAAAAAGAGGAATTCTCAACTAAAAATTGAATAGTCAATATTTTAACCGAAAAATGTTTGGAAAAAAAAGAGTAATTAAAAAATAGTAATTTTTAAGAAGATAGTTTAATTTTTAACCAAGAAATTGAGTTTTAAAGAAAATAGGTGATTTTCAACCAAATAGTTAAATTTTATACAACAAGACTGATGAAATTTTAATATCCAAGACTATAAAGTTGTCCAGAATCTTATTAATTAAGAATTGTTTCAAATAATAATTGAATAATAAATAAATAAAAAAGTGCATCAAATTAAAGTAGTCAATTCAATTTTTTATTTTATTTTGTAATAATTTTTTTATTGTTTAGATTGGGGAATTTTTATTTTCGGTAAGTACAGACGAAATTTTTTTATGTTTTTTTTATTTAGCCCATAAAATCGAAGCAAATTCTTCTGTTTCGAGAAGACTGAAGAATCCTGAAAAATAAAAATTCACAAAAAAGAAAATATTTCGAAACAAAAATTCCATACTTAAAAAGGCTTCCGAATTAAAAATTTTCAAATTTTGAAATATCGGACATTATTAAATTGCCGATACCGGGAAAAACTATTAGAACATTTCCGAATCTGCACACTTACAATTATTTTAATAATAAAATAATAATAAAGCCAAAAACTATGTTAATTAAATAAAAGTATTTTATTCTATTTAGAATTGAATATTTTTAGGTCTTTATTATTTAACAAATATTTTAATAGTTTTTATTAATTTTTTTAATTAATTTTTATTAATAGTAGTCCGATTTTTTAGTCGTTCTACATTTCGGAAATTTGCTATCCGGAATATTTTCTTTTCCAAGAATTTTAGGAATGTCGGGAAATCCATCTTTTGGCGGGAAAAATAAAACAAAGCATCCAACGATTAAATTTAGACAACCACCGTAAAATATTTCTATTGAAATTTGAAAAAAAAAAAATTTCTGAAAAAGAGTTTTTTTTGACAAAAATTGAAATCAGGATTTTAAAATAAATTAATAATAAAGTAAATTTCAAATCGAATTTTAAATTAGATTTTAATCCCATTTAAATTTATTTAATCTTAGATTTTATTTATTCATTTGAATTTTATTTTAAATAAATTCTGCCTTGAAATAGATTTCAAATGTAAAAAAAGTATTTTAAAAAAAAGTTTCAAAGTTGCCAAGTCCTCTGCAATAGTCGCTAAATAGAGGCCTCAGCCGGAAGTTTAATTACTCGGAAAAGAGAGCGCTATACTACGGTCTCCATCACCATTGTCTGGACTGCTATTCAGCATTTCGGGTTTCCCCGTCCCTCCGAGTGGCACGAGGCACTGACAACGGGAAACTCGATTGGAGACTATATAGCTGGGGTTCCTTGCTTATCCCTCCCTTTGTCCACCCTCGCTCCCCCTTTTCCATCCACTGCCCCCCGAGCCAAGTAGCTTGTGCTCGCCCTTTTTCCCCTTTTCCCCAACGGAACCGCGCACTCACCCCATCGTGACGGCCCCTTCTTTGTTCTCGAGGCCAACGACGAAGAACTACTGCCAGTACGACTACTGCCACAGAACTGGCTGGCCCACTGACCCGCTCAGTCGTCCAATCAGATCCCACTCGAGGGGATCATGCGACCCTGAGAGACTCATCCGTCCGAGACTCATCAAAGAAGTTCCAACCAGCCGAGGGAAACCTCGCCTCGAATCTTCGATGTGGACTAGGGTGATCTGAATTTTTTTTTTCTTCGAATTTTCATGCATATCGTCCGGAAGTCGTACGAATCCAGACAGAAATTAAATCTTTTTTTTAAATTATATTTAGAGGTGGCGGAAGACAGTGCCGCAAAAAAACGTCCGTGGACACCTTGATTTTTTTTAAATGAAATTTTTTAAGAACTTTTTTTATACCTAGAAAAAAAGTTGAGTCATTTTCAGTTTTGAAAAGATTCCAAATTAACTTAAAATTTTAAATGATTTCAAATAGTTAAAACGAGTAAAGTAGAAGCGTTTCAAGGATTTTGAAGGGCTTAAAAAAAACATTTTCTTAAGATTAGGAGGAAAATAGAAAAAGATTTTTCATTTTGAAAACTTATTTTAAGATAATATTTTTAAATATTTTAAAACTTTTCCAAAATTTACAAAAAAGAACCTTGAAGATTTCAAGTAAATCTTTTAAAATTTTCAGGATTGAATTTTTAGCAAATTCTGGAAATTTTAAAAAGTTTCTTTAAAATATTCCAGCTTCTCTTTGGACCATTTTCAAAATCTTTTTAAATCTTCTATTAAAATAATTATTCAAATTATTCTTCGTCGCCAATGATGTTTAGTGATAGAAAATTATCACCCGATATTTTTTGTTAATTTATAAACAAATTATATGTGAAAATGCCCAGTGTGGGCATTTAAAGGCAGAAAGAAATTGTTTTTTCTCTTAATTCTCCAAAAATTATGTCGCCAATGATGCTTGATAATGGGAAATTATCATACAACATTTTTTATTCATTTTATAAACAAATTACACCAAAAAAATTACAGGTTGTAAATTTAAAGGTAAAAAAGAATCCCTTTTCTCCTAATTTCCCTCAAATGATGTCAATAATGTTTATTCCTGATATTTTGTATTTTATATTATTTATAATTGTGTACACACATTTTTTTAAACACATATAAAAAAATAAAATTTTTATTAATTTGTTTATGAAATTAATAAAAATATCGGATGATAACTTACCATCATTAAACATCACTTGTGATATCATTTAAGGAAAATTAGGAAAAAAATATATATTTCTGCCTTTAAGTGTCCACAATGGCCCTTTGTTTATACAAATTGTTTCTAAATTTCATAAAAAATATCGGATGATAATTTTCCATGACTAAAATTCACTGGCGACTTTTGAAGAAAATTAAGAGAAAAAAGATTTCTTTCTGCCCTTAAATGTCTACCACTGGGCATTTTTTATACAATTTGTTTATAAAATTAATACAAAGTATTAGATGATAATTTTCCACGATTAAACATAACTGGTAGTAAAATTTAAAAAATTTAAGAAAAAAAAACGATTTCTTTCTGCCTATAATTGCCCACACCAGGCATTTGTTTACATAATTTGTTTATAAAATTTATAAAAAATATCGGATGACAAATTTTCCTGGTCGAATATTATTTTTTCAATTAAAGCAAGTAATTTTAACGGAAAAATTTAATTTGCAAACGAAGAATCCATAGTGTAGAGTATTTGTTAAGTTAATTTGTTTATAACAATTAACTTAACATTTTCATTTTTTTTCCTTTCAACTACCTCTCTGCATAAAGTCTGAATATGCTGATAATAAAAAAATTTCACGTAAATAACCAAAACAAAAAAACGAAAAAATCGACTTTTTCTTCACTATTTGCATTAACATAAAAGTTTAAACAAAAAATAAAAATCAGGCCACATAAATCTCTTCAAAATTTAATGCAGAATTTTTCTAAGAAATTCGATTTTTACTATTTTTTTTTTAAATGAAAGCTAATAAAATTTTGCATCGATCTGTCATGGCCGATTTAAAAAATTTTGTTTATTTAATAACAAAAATGAAAGAAAAAAATGTTGACTTTAAAGTATACCGGTTTTTGAAAAATGCCTTGATTCAATCAAAAATACCTAAAAAACTGAAAGCAACTTTCCAACAAAGAAATCCAATGGCAATGTAAATGTTAAAAAATTTATTGAATTTGTTATAAACAAATAAGTGAATGAAAATGGTTTCGTGATGAAATAAATCAAGTTTCTTCTGTGAAATCGATCACATATTACTTGGAAATAAAACCTAAGTATAATATTTGTAAACCAAATAAAAATTTATAATTGTTTATACTAGCTTAATTAACAAATGCACTATTTAACTATTTCTGAAGATTCAAACTTGATTTTTTCCATGCAATTAACAGCAACTACAGAACTTATAAACTTTTAAGGAAATTTTGATGACAGTAAAGAATTTATTATTTTAAAAAACAATTGTCTAAACAAATTGTTATTATTTTATGTACTTATAAATAAAATACCGTTTTTTCCACGGAATTAACAGCCAGTTATGTAGCAATGACTTTTTCATATGAATCGATAACATTTGATCATTTTTTAACCAAACTTAATTAACAAATCCGTTATTTGCCTATTTTCAGCATTTTAACTTGTTTTTTAGTATGTAATCAACTGTTAATAGCATATTTAAAAAAATTTAATAGTTTGATAACGATCCACTATTTTTATTTTTATTAAAAATTTAATCAGCGTATACCAGAAAAAAATTTTAATTTACAAATGCATTAGCCAAGAAAAATTTGTTTACTACATTGTTAATTAAAATAAAAATAGTTAATCGTTATCGAACCATAAAAAAGTTTAGAAAATAATTGCTTAATAACTGGCTCGTAATTCCGTGAAAAAGTTATTTTTTTATAAATACATAAAATGATAAAAATTTGTCGAAACTATTGTTTACAATAATAATTTGTTTATTGGCATCAAACTGTTCTTAAAATTTTGGAATTTGGTTATTTACAGTTGATTGCATCCAAAAAATCAAGTTTGTACCTCCAAAAATAGCCAAGTTGTGCGATTGTTAATTAAGGCAGTTTAAACAATAATTAATTTTTTTTTCTTGACCAAATATAAAACTTTGGTTTTATTTCCAAGTAATATATGATCGATTCTATAGAAAGAACTTTATCTATTCCATCAAAAATACCTGATATGGATATTTGTTTATAAAAATTGCTTTTACAATAACAAATTATTTATTAATTTTTATTAATTCAAATAAAACACTCTGTTTGTCCATAAATTGTTCAAATTTAGTGCGAATCAAGTGACGAATCGCCGCCAATCCCAACGAAACCATTTTTATTCAGTTATTTGTTTATAAAAAATTCAATAAATGTTTTAACATTTGCATTTCTATTGGGCATCTTTTATGGATCATTTCTTTCAGTTTTCAAGATATTTTTGATTGAATCAAAGCATTTTTTTTAACAAAATGTAGATTTTTGCATATTTTAAATAAAAAATTTAGAAGTTTTTCAAGAATTGTGAAAGGCTTTAAAAGAATAAAAAAATATTTTTTTGAAATTCCTAGGAAAATTGAAACTAATTTTTCATGTTGAATAATTATTTTAATAGAAGATTTCATAAGATTTTAAAAGATTTCCAAAATTGCCAAAAGAGAATCTGAAATATTTGAAAGCGACTTTTTAAAATTTCCAGAATTTTCTAAAAATTCGATCCTGCAAATTTTAAAAGATTTCCTTGAAATCTTCAGGTTCTTTTTTGCAATTTTGGAAACCTTTTAAAATCTATAAAAAAATTTCTCTTGAAGTAAGTTTTCAAAATGAAAAATAACTTTCTATTTTCCTCGGAATCTTAAGAACATATTTTTATTCTTTTGAAGCCTTTGAAAATTCTTGAAAAGCTCTTAAAAATTTTTTTTAAATTTAATTTGGAATAATTTAAAACAACTTCTACATTTCTCAAGATTCTTAAACAAATTTTTAAAGCTTTTCAAGGATGTTCAAACTATTTCTAATGAAAATATTTTAACTGGTAATTTAAGAAGTATTCAGTTAACAATTTTTAAAATTTTTCAGTTTTTAATGTTTCTAGCTTAAAATTACTTGAAATAATAGAATTTTGTACATTTTAAATTTCATTGATCGATTCTTCAATTTTTTAAATTGAAAATGATAACGTGTACTTATATTTCTAGTACTGAATTTAATTATTTAATATGTAAATTATTTAACATTTGAATATAAAATTTTTTCTATGCAAATTGTTTAAACAATTTATTATTTTTCTAGCAATTTTATCTTATAATAGAGATAGAAAGTAGCGGGTTTGTAAAAAATATCCACTTTTTGTCAAAACTTTACTTTTTGTGAGATAATAGTTAATTAATATTAACAAACATAATTGGTTACAATTTATTATTCTTAATAATATTCTGTGTGAATAATCCTAGAAATCGTATTTTTTATGAAATTTTTAACTATTTATCTATATTCCACTTGAAGGGTCTCAATAACTAATTAAAATTGGGAAAACTTATTGCTTAAACAAATTATTATTGTTGATAACAATTTTCGTTTAAATTAATGTTAATATTTCTGTTTTTTCTACTATTTGTCTATTTCTCACTTGAAGTGACTCAATAATTAATTTAATTTTGCATAAATTATTGTTTAAACAAAGAGTTTAAAAAAATATTTAAATGAAAAATGAAAAAAAATTAATCACGGCCAATTTTCTACCAAAGAAGAAGAATTTTTAAAGAAACGTATGCATTTTTAACAATAAAGGATCAATTATTCTCAAAAAGTGTCAGTTACATTTTTTGTTTTAAAAATTTAATAAAAACTAAAAATTGATTTTCAAAGAAAATTTTTAAATTTCCAACTAAGGAGAATAATTTTTAATTAAAAAAAAGTTGAGTTAAAAAAAAATAATTTTTAAGAGAATAGTTGACTGTTCAGCCAAACAGTTGCATTTTTAAGAAAAAAAGATTACGTTTTTTCCAAAAGAGATGAATTTTTAAACTAAAGAGACAAATTTTGTACAAAAAAATTTAATTTTCAATATAAAAGTTCATTTTAAACCAAATAGATTAATTTTAAACCAAATGCTTGACTTTTTAAGCCAAAAAGACGTGTTTTTTACAGGACAGTTTAATTTTCAACCCAAAAATAGAACTTTCAAGAAAAAAATAATCTCTACCGAAACAATTGATTTTTCAGTAAAAATACGGCATTTTCAACCAAATAATTAAAATTCGACAAAGAAGACAATTTTCAAACAAATAGTTGAGAAAATCCTTTTTTGAATAATCTTTTTCGTGTTTCCGAATATATTTTTCTGAAATAAAAATATATTCTAAAGAAACATAGATGTAAACAATAATAAATTATTTAAACAATTATGTTTGTTAACTTAAATTAATTATTACCTCACTAAGGAAAAACAGTAAACAATTTTAATCGAGCTTATCTTTCTAGTATCACTATAGGAGAAGATAGTTATAAGCAATAATTATTCATTTGAACAACAAAGTTTAATAAATTTCATTAATAATAAACTTATTCTAAGTAAAAAGTGGAAAACAAGTTGAATATTTATTAAAAGATCGCACCTTTCTAGCATTAATGGACGACAGGATTATTAAAAATAATACTAAAATTGTTTAAAAAATAATTTTTGTTAACTGAAATTAATTATTAACTTACTCTTAATAAAAAGCGGAAAATAAGATGACAATTTCAGAAAAAAACGCAAGATAGTTATAAAGATAGTTATAAACAAGAATAATTTGTTTAAACAATCATTTTTGCAAAATTTATTTGATTATCGAGTCAATTCAAGTGCAATTTAAACAAATAGTTAAAAATTTCAGAAACAACTTCAACTTTTTGCCATTATCTAAATGAGTATCATTAACAATAATAATAAAATGTGTAAACAATTATTTTTTGAACCTCAATTAATTATTTGTAATTCACTCTAATTGAAAAGTGAACCAAAATTGAAAAATTTCAGTAAAAAGCAGGAAAAATCTAGCATTAAAATAAAAGAAAATGACTGTAAGCAATAATAATTTGTTTAAAAAATTATTTTTGCTGAATTGATTTAAATACTAACTCACTTAGGTGAAAAGTGGATAAAAAGTTAAAAATTTAGAAAACAGTCCATCTCTCTGGCATTAATATAGACAAAGATAATTATAAATAATAACAATTTGTTTAAACAGTCTGTTTTGAAAAATTAAATTGACTATTGGGTCACTTAAGGTGAAATATTGGCAGGTAGTTAAAAATTTAAGAAAAAAAGAACTTTCTACCATTATGAAAATGAATATTATTAACAATAATAATAAATTGTTTAAGTAATTATTTCTGTAATTTGAATTAATTATTACTTTACTATAATTAAAAAGTGGATAAGAAGTTCGAAATATTAAAAAAGGAACTACCTTTATATAGATGAAGAAAGCTATGAACAATAATACTTTGTTTAAACAATTATTATTGTTGAATTGATTTAAATACTAACTCACTGTCTGTAAAAAGCAGATAAAAAATGTTCAATTTCAGAAAAAAATCATCAAATATCTAGCATTAACATAGATGAAGATAGTGATAAACAATAATAATTTGTTTAACATTATTTTTTGTATAATGTAATTAATTATTGATTCAAGTGAAATAGAGACAAATAATTAAAAATTTCAGAAAAAACTGCAACTTTCTGCCATTATGCAATGGATATTGTTAATAATAATAATGAATTGTTTAAACAGTTATTTCTGTAACTTGAATTAATTATTCCTTCACTCTCATTGAA
>JAWWLR010000092.1:13626975-13637137 GCA_035041075.1 Acraspis erinacei | reverse complement strand
CTTTCTTTATTATGTTTGTTTGAATTGTTCTTTTGGGTGTATTTTCTTATTGCTCTATCAATTTGTTTGATTGAGTAATCGTTCTGTATTAGGATTTTTTTAACGTTTTGTAATTCCTTTTGTAAATTATATTTATTTATCTACCTGTCAGACTGAATATGTAGCTATGAGTTATGCGTGTCAAAAGATCGCGTCCATTACCAAATCCTTGAATCGAATATTAAACGACAGTTTTCTCCCTGCCTAACTGATGTGTGACAACAAGGCAGCGGAAACGTGTGCAAAAACGAGTGGGGGAAACAAATTACGACACATGGCAGAAATCAAAGACTGCCGCGGATCCATAGAAGGGCTTCGGGTGGGGGGAGGGGGGGGAGAGATTATAACCCTTCCTCCTCCACTGTAAAGGGAAAGGCTAATAATAATTTTAAGTTTATTTATTCGCTTAGAATTTTTATTATAAGTTATATAAATATTTAATCATAAATGTTCTAAATATAATTAACAACGGTTTCAATAGATACCATATTTTTATTTTTACAAGCTACCCCTTGTATGCCAGGGTGTAATCAGTAACTAACAAGTATAAACTATTCATAAAATTTTCGAAGTCAATCATAAATTATAAAAATATTATTTTCAAAGAGAAAAATTTACACTCTTTGCGAAGCGCGTGATAATCCTTTCTACATCCACTGGGATATCTCTGTGCATATTTAAAAGTGCGAGACCGGAGAGATTGTATCATGATTTCAAAAAGATTTTTTTTCATTTCAATGTACAAAGAATTTTTTTCTTAAATTTCAGTACAATTATCAGGGTGGTTATTTTAACCGAGGAAAAATTCCCTGTCATTTTTCGGCTCAACTTTTTTTCGTTTGAATTTATAAACAATGAATTTCAAATTAAAATATTCAACATAGAACTATTTTCAGTTTTCGTATTTTAAAATTAGAATTAAAAAAAATGTTTCTATTTAAATTATCAATAATTTACGTATCCAAAATGGAAACTTTTAACACTTCAATTAAACAATTTTAAATTAAATGCCGTTAAAAGGCGAAATAAAATGTTTCCAAATTTCATAAATTATACAGTTTAAAGATGAAGCAGATTTCTTCTTGTTCCTAAAAAATTATTTTGATGAAGAAATCATTTTAACAACTCAAAATTTGTATTACTTATAAATGAACGCTATCATTTCTAATGCCATAAATTGAAGAATAAATTAACAAATTTATGAATTTCCAAAATTATGTCATTTTAAGCAATTTTAAGTTAGAAAAATTAAAAATTAAAATATCACAATTTCTTATCGAACACTTTAAATTTAAAGTTAAATTATTTTAATTTTGAGTCGGTCCGCATGAATAATAATTGTTGAACTGTTATTTATACATCAAAATTTGAATTGAAATCTTTTAAAAGATTTTCTTAAACTATATTTTTTCACTAAAAAAATCACTTTAATTTTTTCCAGGTACCTGAAAAAAATTTTATTTTCTCGAAACTTTTTAAAATACCTTAAAAGCTATGAAATTTTATTTTTAAATCTTTAAAAAACTACATTTTATTTTGCACTTCTTGGAATCTTTACCAAAAGTTAATTTTCAAAAATATTTGAATATTCAAACGATTACTTTAATTTTGCAAAAATTTTCAAAATTTCAAGCGGAAAAGACGTATTTTTGCTAAACAGTTTAATATTAACCTAAAAATATACATTTGCAACAAAAAAATTAATTTTTGACCAAATAGTTACATTTTCAACCAAAATAACGATTTTTTAAGCAAAAAAATCCATTTTTTACAAAGTAGTGCGACTTTAGATCAAGAAGTGGATTTTTCAATCAAAAACATAAATTCACAACAAAACATGTAATATTTAATATTCCAACAGAAAAACATTTTGAATTGAAATAAAAAAAAAACATTTAAATTTAACTGAAAAAAATTTTTTGCTCAAAAAGATTAATTATGAACCGAAAAAGAATTATTAACAATATGTATGAATTAACAACTAAGTACTTGAAATTTCAACTAAAAAATATCAATTTCTAACAAATAATGGAATAACTAAATTTCAACTAAAAAAATAATAAATAACGAAGAAAACGAATTTCTAACAATGAGTTATGTTTTTTCATAAATAATTTACTTTTTAACCAAATAATTTTTTTTCACAAAATACACGTTCAGCTTAAAAAAAAGAATTTTTAACTAAAGAAGCAAATTTCAAAGAAAAAAGTTTAATTTTCAAATAAATAGTTTAATTCAATTCTCACCAAGATGAATAGTTTCATACGAAAAAAGATAAATTTTTAGACAAATAGTTAAATTTATAACTAAAAATGGTCAATTTCCAAGCAATAATTGAATAGTTCAATTCATCAAATAATTTAATTTTGGATCAAGAAGATTAAATTTCTAACAACAAAGATGAATTTTTGGCAGAGTTGAATTTGCAGTAAAAAAAATTATTTTCTACTAAGAAAAAAAAGTTGTTCAACCAAAATAGTTTAATCTTCCTTAAAAATATTAATTTTCAGAAAAATATAATTATTAACTAAAAAAAAATTTCAACCAAAAATGGGATAGGTAAACAATGGGATAGGTTAAAAAATCGATTTTGAATTAAAAAAAAAAGAATTTTCCACAAAATAGTTTTTAAAAAATTATTTTTAACAATTTAATTCAATTTTCAAACAATGAGTTGAATTTTCAGTCAAGAACAGTCATACCTACCATATAGATGAATTTTCCGTTTATAAAAAATAAATTTTAACCAAAAATAAAATAGATAAATTTCAAGACAAGAAATTTAAATTTGTTAAATAAAAAAAATAAATAAAAAATTAGTTCTTAAAAAAATAGTTTAATTTTAGAACAAAAAAGATAACTTTTTGACCAAATATTTGAATTTTTTAAAACGGAATGACATATACATTTCTAACCAAAAATGTGATATATTAATTTTTAGTGAACCAAATTAATTTTTTACAAAAAAAAAATTTCAAAAAAATTAGTGAAATTTTCAACTAAAATTATGAATCTCTACGAAAAAAATGAACTTTTAACAAAATGGGGCAACTTGCCACCAAGTTGTAAAATCTTCAATTAAAAGAGATGAATTCTCAACAAAAAATTTAATATTTCATATTTCAGCCAAAATTATTTTTAAAAAGTTACCACTGTCAAAATTAAATGTTTATTTAAAAAAATTAATTTTCAACCAGAAGGACAATAAATTTTCAACAAAATAGTTAATATTTTAAACATAGAAATATTTTGTAACTAAAAGGAATAATTTTTAATTTTTAAAAAGGCATTCTTTATAAAATATTTAAATTTTTAACAAACGGGATCAATCTTCAAATACTGAAATTAATTTTTAATAATTAATTCAATTCTCCGCCAAGTATATTTTTTCATGTTATGCTTTTGACCAGATAAAATTATAAAATAATTTGATGTTGATTATTTCTAAATTCAGAAAGAATTGTTCTTAAGATAATGAATTAATTGAAATAAATAATTAAAAGAATTATTTGATTAAACAATTAATCTAAATTCAAATTGTAGGGGTTGTGAATAAAGTATTCTCGTCTCTCCGTATCTCATTGGTTTAGAAGATCAGTCCGGGAATCTGAAAGACCTGGGTTCGAATCCCAGCAGAGCTTGAGAGCAATATTTTTATAATTTATTTCAACTTAGTAGTAGAAGTTTCAACTAAGAAGATTAATTTTATAACACAAAAGCCGATTTTTCACAAAATAGTTCAATTTGTAATGAACAAGATTAATTTTCCATCAATAATATTAACTGCATGAATCTTAAAGAAAATTGTTGCATTTTTAAACCATGAAGGTTAGTTACAGATGAATTTTCAACCCGAAAAAATTATTTTTTATAAAAACAAAAAATCAATTTTTAACAAAACAATGTAATAATTAATATTTAAAGAAAAAAAGATTTAAATTTAAAATAATAAATAGCTGACTTGAATAAAAAAGTCCTGAACTAGAAACGTAATATTTGATATTTCAAATAACAAAAATGTTTATTTAAAAAAAATAACAATTGAATTTAACCAAAAAGATTAATTTTGAACCAAGAATATTTATTTTCTGTCAATAAAGACTAGCAATTAAAACAGCTTAATTAAAAAAAGGACAATATAAAATAGTAAACACTTTTATAAATTTAAACAAAAATGAATTAATTATTTATAAAATTATGTTTTCCGAAAATGAATTGACAATATCGGAAAATGCTAGGCTAACTTTCTAAAATCCAGTTTCTTCATAGGCAAATTCTAATTGCACTGCAATTACATTAAGTGAATGTTGAAAGATCATTACTTACATGAAAAAAGGGATCAAGTTTTCGCAAGACTATTGTAATTTCATTTACTGAGAATATTAGAAAATTCCTTTTATAGAGGAAGCCTAAATTAGGCTCACGAGACGCGAAAGGCAAATATATTTCGTTCAGTGAACGTGTCTTGAATTTTAAAGGTGTTGCAATCGGTATAAGTGAATCAATTTTCTCAATTTTACTAACAAATGTGTTTAATTTATTCAAAAAACTCAATAAAAAAAATTTTTTAAATTTCCCACCATTTTGAAATTCGATTGAAAATTTTCAAATTCTTAATTTGTTACTTGTTGTCTGTATAGAAAAATGTTCTTTTCCATTTTTTTGGGGTTAAAGTTTATAGAAGTGAATAATAACTTTAGCAGGACAAAAATTTAAAAATTTGTCTTCGAAATTCAGTATTCTAATATTACTTTACACTCGGTCGGTAACGTGAAAATCAACTGACATAAAAAATGTTAACCAAAAAGTTGAATTTTCTTCAGTTAACAAATTTTACTTTCCAGAAAAAAGAAACAAATTACGTTTGACCAAAAAGTTGAATTTTTAACTAAAAAAAATTTATTTGCTACAACAGAAAAAGGAATATTCAAAAAATAATTATTTTTAACCAAGAAGATACATTTTTAATTAAAATGATGAAGCGTTAACCAAAATGATTTTTATACATTTTAAGATATTTATAACAATTCTAAGATTTTAAGGATTTTCAAGAGATTTTAATTAATTTTTTGTCAATTATGAAATGTTTTAAATGATTTTAAAGAATATTAAGAGTTTAAAAAATTCGGAGGACTTTAAGGATTTTTAAAAACTCAAGAGATTTTAAGGAATTACTAAGTTTCATTTTAAAGCATTTAGAAACAATTTAGAAATTCTAAGGATTTACTAGAGATTTTACAAAATTTTACGACAGTTTTAGTAATTTTAAAGAATGTAAATAGAGTTATTCAAAATTAATCGAAAATAGATTTTAATACATTTTAAGAAATTTCACGGGATTTAAAGAAAATTGAAAGATTTTGAAGATTTTCAACCGATTTTAAGGAACCTAAGAAAATTTAAAGGATTTTAAGAAAATTTAATTAATTTTAGTCAACTTTGAAATTTTTTAAATGATATTTAAAAATTTGAAGAGTTCAAAAAAATGCAGAGGACTTTAAGGATTTTTAAAAACTCAAGAAATTTTAAGGAATTACTAAGTTTCATTTTAAAGGATTTAGAAACAATTTAAAAATTCTAAGGATTTACTAGAGATTTTATAAAATTTTACGACAGTTTTAGTAATTTTAAAAAATGTAAAGAGAGTTATTCAAAATTAATCGAAAAAGATTTTAATACATTTTAAGAAATTTCACGGGATTAAAAAAAAATTCAAAGATTTTGAAGATTTTCAAGCGATTTTAAGGAACCTAAGAAAATTTAAAGGATTTTAAGAGAATTTAATTAATTTTAGTCAATTTTGAAATTTTTTAAATGATATTTAAAAATTTGAAGAGTTCAAAAAAATTCAGAGGACTTTAAGGATTTTTTAAAACTCAAGATATTTTAAAGATTTTTAAAAACGCAAGAGATTTTAAGGAATTACTAAGTTTCTTTTTAAAGGATTTAGAAACAATTCAAAAATTCTAAGGATTTACCAGAGATTTTATAACAATTTTCGACAATTTTAGTAATTTTAAAGAATGTAAAGAGAGTTATTCAGAATTAATCGAAAAAGATTTTAATACATTTAAAGAAATTTCAAGGGATTTAAAAAAAATTCAAAGATTTTGAAGATTTTCAACAGATTTGAAGGAACCTAAGAAAATTTAAAGGATTTTAAGAAAATTTAATTTATTTTAGACAATTTTGAAATATTTTAAATGATTTTAAAGATTGTGAAAAGTTCAAAAAAATTCGGGGGGCTTTAAGTATTTCAAGAAATCTTAGAGGATTTATAAAAATTCTAGTGATTTTAATGTGTTACTAGGAACTTGGCGGGACTTTAAAGTTTCTTTTTGAAGAATTTAAAAATAATTCAAAAAAGTTTAAGGATTAAAAAAATATTTTTTAAACGATTTTAAGGAATTTAAGAAAATTTTAAGGATTTTAAGCAATTAGAATTATTTTTAGTCAATTCTAAGATGCTTCTAAATATTTAGAATGATAGTACAGAATTTGAAGGGATTTAAAAATATTCGGAGTTTAAAAATCTTCAAGAAATCGTACAGGATTTCTAAGAAGGATCACTGTCTTTGATAATTTTTATTTTCTCCTTGTACCTTTCAAACAGCTTTTCTATCTATACATCTTTTTAAGTTTTAAACAATATTTTGCTAATATTTTTCATTGGCCCTAAAACATAAGAAATTCTTATCCATAACAAAATTATTTCATGCGAATCTTAAAAATATGCAGTTTCTCATAGGGAAGGGCGAGGGACGGTTGCAACTCCCGCCTCGGAAGGGGCGCAGTGCGCCAGTACTCAGTCGAGCATATTGCGCAGTATTATGCATTGCAATTGGAAACGGCTTAGGCTGTCCTTACTTTGGACCAAAAAAATTTCTTTCTCACTTTTTTCAGTCTAAGGTTATTCACTTCCATAAACTTTACCTAAAAATTTAAGAAACTTTTTTCTTCAATTTTTTACGGTTCCTGGGTAAACCGATTTTTACAGATCTTGTATAAAATGGCTCATGTTTTAGAATCCGTAAAAAATAGAAAATAGTTTTCATCAAAAAGTTAAGAATATGAAGTTGTTTCTTAGTTGATTCAAAACAACATGAAAAATAATTAAAATTTTTTTTTTGGAAACTTCAGGTAGAAATTAACAAAAGTGCATACCGAACTATTTTGTTGGAAATTTTTCGTTTGTTCGTTGAAAATAATCTGGATAACTAAAAATTAAGATATTCAATTTTTGGCTGAAAATTAATATTCTTAGTCTATTCCATTTTTCGTTTAAAAATTATATTTTTTAGTTGAAAATTTAAACATTTAATTTAAAAATTCATGTATTTTGTCAAAAGTTAATTTTTTTCTAGAAAATTAATCTTCGTGGTTGAAAATTCATCCTTTTGGTTTCAAATTCCTGTTAATTAACCTATTTTGACAGAAGTTGAACTATTGCGTTAAAAATTAAGTTTTGGGGTAAAGATTTATAATTTTTATTGAAAATTGTTTTTTTCTGGGTAAAAAAATCTATCTTTTTTGTTGAAAATGGATACATTTGGTTAATGATATGTCTTTTTGGGTAAAAAACATGTATCTTTTTGTTTAAAAGTTAAACCAAATGGTTTAAAATTAATTTTTGTTCAGAAAAAATTCTTAATTTTCATTCAAATTCATCTTTTTGATCGAAAATTCCTTTTTTAGTCGATGAATCCATTATTGGTTTAGAAATTAATCTTTTTTCTTAAAAATTAATTTTCTTCTCTGAAAATTTAACTATCCCATTTTTGGTTGTAGATTCATCTTTTTTACTTGAAAATTTAAGTATTTTCTTGAAAACTCGTCTTTTTGGTCAAATAAGTTTTCTTCTTATCCCCTCTATAGTCGTATATCTTCAATGGACGCATTAGCGGCGAACACGTATCAAAATTTTGCGCCCTTTATGACGACTTCTGGTTCCGGACTAATCGCGATGCGCAGTGACAAGTCCGTGGGAACCTGTGTGAGCTCGTGTCTCAACTCTACCTAGAAGATCTCTAAATATACCGACCATGCTTCCAGTCAGCTGTGCAGGAGGGAAATTCGTCGCCGACCAGCATAGGAGAAGGGGAAAAGGTTCCAGATAGTCGTCGGCGAATTGACCATCGCCCGCGAGAAGATGCAATCATAAGTGGAGGGGATGGATTCCGGTGATTGTCCCCTCTCTCTGAATGTCTGACTTGACCGTTTCTTCAATCACTTCTACTGAAAAATTCGTCTGCTAAACTTAACTTCCCTTTTCTCGTGGCACGACAAAAATATTTGTCAAAGAGCTGTTCACAAAAATTGCTTTATTTTTTCTAGAATAGCCACGCTTGATCTAAGTGAATGTTGTTTCTGAGATTAATTTATAAATCATAAATATGGTTATCTCAGAAACACAAGCTGAGCACTTGACACCGACGAGATAACGATTACAATGCCGTATATATACGGTAATGTACAATTAAAATATTCAGTTACAGTGTCAACCAAATTCTTTATTAACACATGAATCAATTTTTCCTTTAATTGGAAAAAATGAGGATTGCACATGCATTGTGCTTCACATTCACGGTCACCTTCAATTCCATTGGTGAATAAAAAAACTATAATATGTACTATATTTAATTCTAACAACATTTTCAAGCTTACGGAAAATAACAATTTCGACGTAATCCGAGTCTATCACGAACTTGGATTGGAAGCTTCTAATGTGCCCCTAAGGGTTTACATTTTTCTTGCACCTTCTTCCTTATTCCTTTAAACACCCCCCACACACTTACTTGGTGGTGGGAGAGGGACCTACAGTTTAAGGTGGATTCCGAACCACCAAGAGCAATAGCCTTAAGAACTCCGAGAACCTTTTTCTCTAGAGGTACCGGTCCCACGACTCTCCGGGGATGAACAACTCCCTTACTAGGCTAGTGTTCGCCGCATGGGCCACCGATGCTCGTCCAGAGTGCGAGGCGGGAATCGAACCCGCAAGCCTACAGAGTGGGTCCAAAGCCTACGCTTTAGCCCCCACGACCATCGTCCCACTTCTTATCACGAACTTACTTTGTATTTCCTCCGGTGAAATCAATAATGTATGTGTTTCTTCTTGCAGAGTTAAGTTCACAATTCGACTGTCTACCTAATGGCGAGCCTATTCCTGGTGTGCCTAGTTCGAATTCTTCTGATTCATTAGTTAGACCTCAGTCTTCAGCCAGGTCTCCATCTCATGCTGAGCCGTCTCATCGTGCCAGGTCCAGGTCTCCTCCAGCCCATGCCATATGCATGGATCCACCTACCACTATTGATTCTTTTCACGGACATCAATATGAACTTGATCAACCTGAATTTATTCGCCTTACTTCATATCTGAATCCACGCCAGCTGTTTAATCTTCGTAAATATACTTTTCCTGCGAATCGTCTAATTCGAATAATCGCACGACCGAATTTCTTTGTTCCCTTGCCAAACCAAGAACAAATTGTGTTATCAAAATCCGATGGTGACGTTTTTGCACTATTGGAGAGAAGTAATGTTTTTGGTGGAATATATACACCTCATGGCCGAAAATCTACTAATGTAAGGGCAAAAATAAACATGGAAAGCGGCAAGATTACTCCATTGACAAAAGAAGAAATCAAGGAAATTCCAGTAGGCCCCTATAACAAAATCCAACTTCATTTTAGAGTAGAGCATGTAAACCAGAATTCTACACACCACGAATTGAATTTGAAGAAAATGTAACAATCAGAAAGGTAATGTGCTGAAGTAATGAGATACAACTGTTTGCAACGCTTTGATATCCCATGGTTTTTATTCGTTACATGGAGCGACATTTGAGAGCCATTCAACACCCGGATAAATAGACACCCATATTTTTTTAGTTTTCTAGCTGTATGAAAATCTAGAGTAAGGGGAGTAGAATGTTGTATATTTATTGAAAAAACGTATGAATATATAGTTTATGTTGATAATATATGTAGAAGAATTAACCTAAAATCGATTTTGAAATGTTTGTAAGCATGATTCAGATTAAAATTTAATTAAATTTGACTTAAATGGGTTCACAGAAAAAACTGGGAGTTCACTCATGTTGCGGCTCAAATGAAAGTTGGTATCT
>JAWWLR010000092.1:13608926-13620441 GCA_035041075.1 Acraspis erinacei | reverse complement strand
TAATAGTGTTGAACATAATGTATAAAAGTTCAGATCTTGGAAAAAATCGAGTGCAAAGCACGAGATACGTGATGAGATACGTATTCGTTAAGGCCGAAGGAGCTTTAACAAAAGAGAATTCACAATCACCAAATATATGTGGAGAAAATACAAAGACCGAGCGCGTAGCGCGAGGTAAATGCATTATCGAGCCTGAAGCGCGAGAGCCAACAGCCGCGCGCCCTAGGCGCGCTCAAACTTGCGAGCGAAGCGATCCTCGCGCGTTTTCACTTTTCCTTCCCCTTTTTTATTTTTGACCAATTTTTTTTCTTTTTTTTAGGAATTTTTTGAAGTAGAATCTTTTCTTTAAATTACGTTGGGAATATTTGATGGTGGTTGTCAAAATTTAGTCGTCGTATTCTTGGTTTGATTTTCAGGAATTATGTACAGTAATTTACGAAGATAATTAAAAAATTGTATGTCTGAAGTGAATATTTTAAAAGATCGATTTTTATGAAGAGGTGAATTTTAAACAAAGTTCATTTGACCATCTGGTAAAAAATAACCAATAACAGAATCCCCAAAGTGCCGCACCGTATGGGACACGATTGTACGTTGTACGTACCAGTTAGAAAATTGTGGTGCGGCTTCCACCTGCTCCCATAAAGACGGGAGGGACCCTATATTTCTTCTCTCGATTGCAAACAACGTTCAACGATATCGATGATCAAATGTAGTTAGCTAGCCCCCGGCTGAAGGGGTTGATACTATTGTATTTTCTGGTATATTCTAGTAAAGATAAAAAATCGGGAGTATAATACTTAGGAAGCTACCTATTATTTAAGCTCTATCCGCAGGAAATATTGCTCGACCCACACGGCACACCTATTTGTGCAGGTGTTGCGTGAGGGACTGAAAGAATGCCAATAATTTCTCAAATACAAAATAATTTCACTGTTACAGATAATCATTGTGGCAGATATTCAGAATTTTTCAAAAACTTTTTCATCAATTTTTCACCTTCCTGATTGTTTAAACAACACACTTGTTTAAAACAATGTTCTGATATTGAATTTAAACTTTACTTTCGTAATAAAAATATTTTAAATCATATCTCGAATCTCCTCACATTGTATGCGGTAAGATTTGGAAAAATAATATTATTTACATAATGTTTCAGTTTTAGTTTTTTTAGTTCGGCAGATGTTGCGTGAGGGGCTGAAAAAATGCCAAGAATTTTACTATAAAAAATTTATTTTACTGTTAAAGTCAATCATTGCAGCAGAATTTCAAAAAATTTCTATACTTATTTTATTATTTTTTCGAAGTCCTTATTTTTTAAACAATGTCTATTTTATAAACTATGTTTTACTATTGAATTCAAACTTTTTTTATACAAAATTTTTAAAACGATTTTTAAATTAAAAACGGATTAATAATATGAGAAAACCCTAAAAGAATTAATTGTCACTAAATATTTAATACGCATCTCATATCATACAGATTAACGGAAATTTTTAAGTAGTTTGAGTAAAAAATTTAAATAAATTTTAATAATAATTTCATAATTTTGAGTAAATTTAAACTTTATCCTCGGAAAAATTTGCTCGACTCACAGGAACTCTCGTGCAGATGTTGCGTGAGGGACTGGAAGAATGATAAAAAATTCTCGAATACAATATAATTGCAGCGTTTCAGGTAATCATTGAAGCACTCTGAACATTTTTTCTTATAGATTTTCATCATTTTTTCTCAATTTATTGCCAAATTAAAAAAAAATGTTGTATTAAATATTGCGTGAAGAAAAAATAAATGAAATTTTTTAGAAATGCAATTTTGAGTTTCAAGAAAAATATAAAATGACAATCATTTATATTTCATAGAATTAGTTAAAACTTTATAAATTAATTAAAGTTAAACAAATACAAGTTCAAATTTAAAATCAATAAAAGTGAAAATTATTTCAATGTTTCAATGAAAATAATTTTTTAAAGCTTTAAATTATTTGAATTTTCATATAAAATAATGTTTTAATGCTTTTTTTGAAATGATTGAATTTTTATTGAAGTCATTCTGATAATAATTATTTCAAAGAAAATAAAGATATTGAGAAATTAAAATTTAAATAAATATATAAACTGAAAAATAATTTGATTTTTTCAATGAAAATAATTGTTTGACGCTTTTTATATTGTGAACTATTTAATTAATTTTTAAACAAATATTTCTGTCTATTTTTATTTTTCCTGGAATAGTTTAAAATGTTATAAATAATTCTAATTTTCTCAATAATCCAGTGACATAATTTGTTAAATTGATAAAAAGTATTTTTTAATGCTTTTAATTTTATTAAGTCATTAATTAATTATCAGCTGAATAATTTTGTTTACAATATTAAAATAAACACACCCTGAACTTCAATTTTGTGCAATTGAGTAACATAAATTTGTATAATAAAAGTTTATATTTTCCTGAAATACCTTTATTTCAATTATTTAATGTTTTTTAATTTTGTGTGATGTTGTGGATTGAGTATCTGAGTTCAATTTTCAAAACTATATTTTAACTTTTCTGAAATTAGTTTAAAATATTATTATTAATTCCATATTGTTTAAACAAAGAGATTTTTTCTAATTATTTAATTTGTAATAATAATACTAATAAGTTAACTATTTAAAATTAATTTAAGATTTATCTTCAGAAAAAAATGGTTAACCTTCCGGATTACCTAATTGCGCAGGTGTTGCGTGAGGGACTTAAAGAATTCTAACAATTTCATCAATACAAAAATTTTTCAGTAACAGGCAATAATTATAATAGACAATCAGAATTTGTTTATAACTTTTTCATCATTTTTTTACTTTCCTAATTACTTCAAAAATAGTTTTTTCCAACCTTTTTAATATTGAAGTTAAGCTGTATTTTCGTTATAAAAACGTTTCAACACCTTTTTCGAATTTCCTAAGATTGTGTTGATTAAAAGAATATAAAAATCCCTAAATTAATTAATTATAATGAATTATCCGAAAAGTTTAAGTGGGTTTGAGTACAAAATTGTTTAAAAACAGGTATTTTGAATTAATAAAATTTAATAATTTTAAATTAATTTAAACTTTATTCGCAGAAAAAATTGCTCAAATTTATTTTTAAAAAGAATATTATTTTCATAATATTTAAGTTTTCAGCAGATTATAAAAACAAGGATTTTCAAAACACGTGAATTTTGAATAGAAAAATTTAATTCTCAATACAATAGTTGAATTTTTAACCGTAAGTTTCCAGCCAAAATAGTTGCGCTTTCAACTAAAAAAGATGAATTAAGAATCAAAAATTAAAGATGGAAATTTTCAATTTAAACAATTTATTTTTAACAAAAAAGAAAACAAATTAAATTAAAATTAATTAAACTAAAAATTAAATTAAAATTAATTAATTTTGTTTTGTTAAAAATTCATAATTCTAGTCTTTGGTTGAAAATTCAGCTACTTTGTTGAAAATTTGTGTTTTGGTTAAAAGTAATTTTTTAAAGAAAAATGTGACTAATTGGTTAAAAATTCGAGTTTTTAGTTCGAAATAAACTATTTTGTATTTTTGATTGAAAATTAATATTTTCGGTTTAAAATTTAACTATTAGGTTAAATATTTTTGTGTTTCTTGAAACAGCGCCTTTTCTGCAAATTCAACTGCATCTAAATTAAAGTATTTTTTGGTTAACATCTGAACTGCTTGCTTAAAAGTTGAAATCCTTTATTAATATTTCTTTTTTGTGGTTAATAATTTATAATTTCAGTCGAAAAGTCATCTGTTTGATTAAAAATTGAATTTCTTTGTTGAAAATTCGTTTTTTTTATTGAAAGTTATTTTTGTCAACTAAAAGTTTAATTATTTGTTTAAAAATACAACCGTTTGGCTGAAAATGAACTGTTTTGTTGACAACTAAATTTTTTAACTAAAAATTTAACAATATAACTTTATTGTTATATGTTCATATTTTCTTTTTGAAAACTCAAGTATTTGGTTCAAAACTGATGTCATTTGTCATTGACCTTTTTTTTAAATTTCAACTGCTTCCTTAAATTTTTTGTTAAGATTCATCATTTCAGTTGAAAATTTATTTCGTTGGTTGCAAATTGAACTACGTTTTTAAAAATTCATTTTTTGTCTAAAAATTTAACTATTTAGTTAAAAATTAAACTGATTTGTTGAATATAAGTGGTTCAATCATCATCACCATCATCATCATTATCATTTATTTGGTCTTCACTGGAAAAATCATCATCATCTGATTTTTCCTTGACTAGCTACATTATTATCATAATTTGATCTTATCTTTACTGGCTGAATCATCGTTATCAGCATTTGATATTTTTTCACTTGTCAGATCATCATCAACTTCTGATTTTGGCTTAACTGGTTGGACCATTATCATTATTTGATCTTGCCTTTACTGACTGAAGCACCATCATCTAGCCTTGCCTTTTTCGGCTAAATTATTATTACCATCAGTATCATTCGATCTTTTTTCGCTGGCTAGATCATCATCATCATCATCATTATCATCATCATCAACATCTGATATTGTATTAACTGACTGGACCATTATCTTCATTTGCTCATATCTTTACTAGCTGAATCTTAGTCATTAGCATTTAATATTTTTCACTGGTCACATCATCATCATCAACACCTGATTTTGGCTTGACTGGGTGGACCATTATGATTATTTGAGGTTGCCTTTACTGGCTGAATCATTATCATTGTCATCGTCCTCATCATCTGATCTTGGCTTCACTCAATCTCTGCTCAGTCATCCTCATCATCACTTATTTTGTTTTCACTGGTAAGATCATTATCATCATCGTCTGATCTTTCCTTGACTAGCTAGACAATTATCATCATTTCATCTTGTCTTTACTGACTGAATCATCATCATCTCGCCTTGCCTATTTCGGCTAAATTATGATTTTCATCAGCATCATTCAATCTTTTTTCACTGGCTAGATCATCATCAACAACATCTGATATTGTATTAACCGGCTGGACCATTTTCTTCATTTGATCTCTTCTTTACTGGCTAGATTATCATCATCATCTCTTATTGTATTCACTTAACTTTTTCTCAATCATCATCATCATTTAATCTCGTCTTCACTATCTAGATTATAATCCACATGACCATCTGATCCTGCCTTCACTGGCTGGCTCATTATCATCATTTAATGATAATAATAACAATATATAATAATGGTTAAACTTGCATATTTTAGGTGGAAAAAAATCAAAGAACGGAAATCGAAAATAGATTCTGAAGATGAAGGCTAGTAGGATCCAATCTCGTTTCCGGAAATAAGAACAAATTCGTTAATGAGCAGAATTCCTGAAAATAAAATCAAGAATCAAATTTGACAATCAGCACAAAATTTTCCCATTGCAATTTGAAAAAATCCTCTTCTTCCCCAAAAAAGAGAAGAAAAAGAACTTCTTCCTTTGGACAAAAAGCAAAAAGAGGAAAGAAAAATGAGAATGCAACCAACCAAATGGTTTGTTTCTGTACAAAGGAAGAAGTTCTTTTTCTTTTCCTTTTTAAGGAAGAAGAGGAATTTTTTCTTCAGATTGCAATGGGAAAATTGTCTGCTGATTGTCCAAATTTGGTCGTTGGATGTTTGATTTTATTTTCAGGAATTGTAATCATTAACTTGATTATTGGACGTTAATTAGGATTATGAATTTGAGTTTAATTTCATTTAAATTTCTTCAATTAAAAAAAATTCGTTCCCCTGTAATTGCTGCAACTGACAAAACCTAAAATTTCGCAGACCTGTGCTCGTAAAACATCAAATATATGAACCTGAAACATCTAAATCTAGATGTTAAGGGTAAAGATCCATTTTTCTTCGTGCGTTTTAAATCCGCTCAGGGCACAAAGAGAGCTACAATCACAAACACGCCGATGATGAGGGGTTGCGCCAACGCGTAGAAACACTAAAATTGAAGGGGTGGCCTTCGTTTCAGCCTTGATCGAAAACTGCGTCGTTAGATTCGCCGGGCTCGTAAACCAGGTTGCAGCAAACCAGCTGTACCGGAAGTTTCCGTCACTGCCCAAAAAACTGCGTCTATCATTCTTCAATTAAATGTATAGCCCATCCACGTGGAAATTATATACCTACACCTTGAGCCCTAGATTTCTAATCTCTTTGTCACTGCTATTATTATATTAGTTCTGAGATAAAGGAGGATTAGAAACCTAATTATCGTGGACTGCACGCGCTGATGATCCCAGGTTTTTCAAAACAGGCTCATATATCTCTATTATCATCGGGCTCCTAATAGTCAGGTGACTGGTGGCAGGTGCCGAGGAGGGGAATCTATTCCGTGATGAGTGAGGCATTCAGAAAAATTATTTGGGTCGAGATAGGGAACTGCGTATGTCATCCGTTTAGGTCAGCATTGTTTGATATCAAGTGAAAAAAGTAAAGATTACAGCATTACTCATGTTATTAACGGGCTTGGTGACAACAATTAAATAAGAGGCCATCAGCAACAGGGTGGCTTTCTGCAAAACTGTGGAATTTTCTACAAAATAGTTGAATTTTCTACAGTAAAGTTGAATTCTTTCTAATGAGTGTTAAATTTTCTAGAAAAAAAATTAAATTTTGTAACAGTTAAAATTTTTATCAAACCAGTTGAATTTTCTACCAAACGGATGAATTTTTTACAAAACAGTTGAATTTTTTAACAAACCATTTCGTTTTTTACTAAAATGTTAAATTTTCCGAGCTAAAAAACGATATTTCTGCAAAAAAATTGAATTTTTTACAAAGCAGTTCAATTTTCTAGAATAAAAGTTAAATTTTCTAGAAAAAAAGTTAAATTTTGTAACATTTAAAGTTCCTACAATGGATTTAAATTTTCAACGACACGATTGAATTTTCTACAAAAGGAACGAATTTTCTACAAAACAGTTTACTTTTTTGCACAACAATAGATATTCCTACAAAACAGTTAAGTTTTCTACCAAACAATTGAATTTTCTGCAAAACGGATGACCTTTCTAACAAAACAGTTGAGTTTTCTGTAAAATAAGAGAAATTTCTACAAAACAGTTGACTTTTTTACGAAACTGTTGAATTTTCTACCAAAAAGTCACATTTTCTACTAAATTGTTAGATTTTCGTACCAACAAGAAGATTGTTCTACAAAAAAAAGTTGCATTTTCTACAGAAAAATTGAACTTTCTACAAAGCAGTTGAAATCTCTACAAAAAAGATTAATTTTCTACAAAACAAATAAATTTTCTACCAATCAATTGAATTTTCCAAAGAACAATTGTAGTTTCCACAAAGCAGTTGAAATCTCTACAAAAAATATGAATTTCGTACCAAACAGTTGAATTTTCTACTAAATTGTTTAAATTCCGTATCAACAAGGCGATTTTTCTACCAAACAATTGAATTTTCTACAGAATAATTGAACTTTCTACAAAGCAGTTGAAATCTCTACAAAAAAGATGAATTTTCTACAAAACAGTTGAATGTTCTACGAAAAAGTTTTATATTCTACAAAACAGTTGAATTTCTATAAAAAAAATTAATTTTCTACAAAACTATTAAATTTTCTACAAAACTGTTGAAGTTTCAACAAAACAGTTTACTTTTTCACAAAAAAGTTTAATTTTCTACATAACAATTGAGTTTTCTACAAAACAGTTGAATTTTCTGCAAAACAGTTGAATTTCGTATAAAACAGTTGAATTTTCTACTAAATTGTTTAAATTTCGTATCAACAAGACGATTTTTCTACAAACCAGTTAAACTTTATACCAAACAATTGAACTTTCTACAAAGGAGTTGAAATCTCAACAAAAAAGTTGAAATTTCTACAAAAGAGTTGAATGTTCTACGAAAAAACTTTATATTCTACAAAACAGTTGAATTTCTACAAAAAAGTTTACTTTTCTACAAAACAATTGAGTTTTCTACAAAACAGTTGAATTACTACAAAAAAGTTTAATTTTCTACAAAACAATTGAGTTTTCTAAAAAAAACTGTTGAATTTTCAGTAAAACAGTTTAATTTTCTACAAAACAGTTGAATTTCGTACCAAACACTTGAATTTTCTACTAAATTGTTTAATTTCCGTATCAAAGAGACGCTTTTTCTACAAAACAGTTAAATTTTCTACCAAACAATTGAATTTTCTACGGAACAATTGAACTTTCTACAAAGCAGTTGAAATCTTTACAAAAAAGATGAATTTTCTACAAAACAGTTGAATGTTCTATGAACAATTTTTATACTCTACAAACAGGTTGAATTTCTACAAAAAAGGTTTTTTACCAAACAGTTGAATTTTCTTCTAAATTGTTTAATTTTCGTACTATCAAGACGATATTTCTACAAAACAGTGGAATTTTCTACAAAACAGTTTACTTTTCTACAAAACAATTGAATTTTCTACCAAAAAGTTGAATTTTCTACAAAAAAAAGATGTGAAAGAAACCGTTTTGTTTTTTACTAAAATGTTAAATTTTCCGACCCAAAAGACGATATTTCTGTAAAATAATTGACTTTTCTACAAACCAGTTGAATTCTTTGGATTAAAAATTAAATTTCCTAGAAAAAAGTTAAATTTTGTAGCAGTTAAATTTCCTACAGTGGAGGTAAATTTTCTACCAAAAATTTGTTTTTTCAACAAAACAATTTAGTTAAAAAAAACAGTTGAATTTTCCACAAAACAGTTAAATTTCGTACTAAATAGTTGCTTCTTCTACTAAATTGTTTAATTTCCACGCCAACAAGGCGATTTTTCTACAAACAGTGGAATTTTCTACAAAACAGTTGAATTTTTTAACAAACCGTTGTGTTTTTTACTAAAATGTTACATTTACTGACCCACAAGTCAAAATTTCTGCAAAAAAATTGAATTTTCTGCAAAACAGTTGAATCTTCTATAAAAGGAACGAATTTTCTACTAAACAGTTTAATTTTTTGCAAAACAGTTGAATTTTCTACAGTATAGTTGAATCTTCTACAAAATAATCTAATTTTATATTAAAGAGTTACATTTTTTAATAGAGAGTTGAATTTTTTTCTAAAATTTTTCTAACCATGAGATGAGATTTCTGCAAAACAATTGAATTTCTACAAAACAGTTGAATTCCTTACAATAAAAGTTAAATTTTCTACAAAATAGTTGAATTTTGTAACCGTTCAATTTGCTAAATTACAGTTACATTTTCTACCAAAAAGTTGAATGTTTTACAAAACAATATAATTTTCAACAAAACAGTTGATCTTTTCTACCAAAGAGTTTTGTTTTTTACTAAATTGTTAGATTTTCCAACCAACAAGACCAGGTTTCGGCAAAACAGTTGAATTCTTCACAATAAAAGTTAAATTTTCTACCAAAAAATTAGGATTTCTAACAAAAAATTTAATTTTTCATAAAGCAGTTGAACTTCTAGCAAAACTGTTGAATTTTCTACTAAATAATTAAATTTATCAAATAACTAGAAAAGGTTTCAGCAAAAAAGGTGAAATCTGTACAATAAAAGTTAAATTTTGCACCAATTAGTTGAATTTTCTAACAAGTAAATTTTTTACCAAAAAATTGAGTTTCCTACAAAACAGTTTAATTTTTCATCAAAAAGTTGCATTTTTTACCAGACAGTTAAATTCTTTAGAATAAAAATTAAATTTTCTAGAAAAAGTTATATTTTGTCAACGACACGATTGAATGTTCTACAAAAGGAACGAATTTTCTACAAAACAGTTTAATTTTTTTGAAAAACAATAGAAATTCCTACAAAACAGTTGAATTTTTTACCAAACAGTTGACTTCTCTACTAAAATGTTTAATTTCTGTAGCAACAAGACGATTTTACTACAAAACAGTTAAATTTTCTACCAAAAAATTGAATTTTCTACAAAACGGATGAATTTTCTGCAAAACAATAAATATTTCTACAAAACCGTTGAATTTTCTACAAAAAAGTTGCATTTTCTACTAAATTGTTTTATTTCCGTACCATCAAGACGATTATTCTACAAAACAGTTGAATTTTCTACAGAAAAATTGAACTTTCTACAAAGTAGTTGAAATCTCTACAAGAAAGATGAATTTTATACAAAACAGTTGAATATTCTACGAAAAAATGTTATATTCTACAAAACAGTTGAATTTTCTACAAAAAAGATAAATTTTCAACCAAAGAGTTCAATTTTCTACTAAAGTTTTAAAGTGTCTAACCAAAAAGACGAATTTTTTGCAAGACAGTTCAATTTTCTACCAAACAGTTTACTATCCGACAAAACAGTTTAATTTTCTACAAAACAATTCAGTTTTATACAAAACTGTTTAATTTTCAGCAAAACAGTTTACTTTTCTACCAAACAGTTTAATCTTCTACATAACAATTGACTTTTCTACAAAACAGTTGAAATTTCAGCAAAACAGTTTAATTTTCTACAAAACAGTTTAATTTTCTACAAAAAAGTTTAATTTTCTACATAACAAATGAGTTTTCTACAAAGCAGTTGAATTTTCTACAAAGCAATTGAATTTTCTACCAAAAAGTTGAATTTTCTACCAAAAAGATGAATTTTCAACCAAAGGGTTCAATTTTCTACTAAAGTTTAAAGTGTCCAACCAAAAAGACGAATTTTTTGCAAAACAGTTGAATTTTCTAACGGCTGAATTTTCTACCAAACAGTTTAATTTCCGACAAAACAGTTTAATGTTCTGCATAACAATTGAATGTTCTACATAACAGTTGAATTTTCTACAAAACAGTTGAATTTTCTACTAAATTGTTAAATTTCATAACCAACAAAATGAGTTTTCTGCATTTTTTAAAGTTGAATTGTCTGAAGTAAAGTTCAATTTTCTACAAAATAGTTTAATTTTCTACACAAAAGTTTAATTTTTTACATAACAATTGATTTTTCTAAAAAAAAAAACTGTTGAATTTTCAGCAAAGCAGTTTAATTTTGTACAAAACAGTTGAATTTTCTGCAAAACAGTTTAATTTTCTACAAAATAGTTTAATTTTCTACCAAACAATTGAATTTTCTGCAAAACGGATGAATTTTCTATAAAACAGTTGCATTGTCTGCAAAACATTAGAAATTTCTACAAAACAGTTGAATTTTCTAAGAAAAAATTTTATATTCTACTAAACATTTGAATTTTCTACAGAACAATTGAATTTTCTACCAAAAACTTGAATTTTCTACAAAACAGTTTAATTTTCTGTAAAAAAATAGAAATTTCTACAAAACCTGTTTTGTAGAAATATCGTCTTGATAATACGATATTTCTACAAAACAGTTTACTTTTCTACAAAACAATTGAATTTTCTAACAAAAAGTTGAATTTTCTACAAAAAAAGATGTAAAAGAAACCGTTTTGTTTTGTACTAAAATGTTAAATTTTCCGACCCAAAGGCGATATTTCTGTAAAATAATTGACTTTTCTACAAACCAGTTGAATTCTTTGGATTAAAAATTACATTTTCCAGAAAAAAGTTAAATTTTGT
>JAWWLR010000092.1:13578493-13595399 GCA_035041075.1 Acraspis erinacei | reverse complement strand
CTACTACAAAAACTGTTATTAGGAAATCGTAGATTAATTTAACTTAAAGGCACAGAATCAATGAATTGTGGAAGATTATTTTCTTCAAGATATTTAGTACTTAAAAATCATTTGTTTAAACAATTTTTTGCCGTCATTAGTAAAAAAGTATTATTTTCTGCAATTGATGAAACAATTAATGATAAAAGTGCTTTTTTGGTTTAAGATATTTAGCAATCGAGTATTCGGTTCTGAATTCTCAGGCCGAAGAGTTCGATAAATAATTTTTCAAAGTACTAAATATCCGGAAGAAAATAATCTTGCAGAATTCCTACAAATTGCAGGGGCAAACAATTTTGAAAGTAAATAATAATTGTTTAAACAAGTCAGACTAATTTCCCTAAAGACTTCCATTATTCCTGCACACGTTAACCAATTTTACTGAATCTTTGGTTCACTAAATAAATTGGTTCTGCACATAAAGTCAAAAATATTCAACTGTGCGGCCTAAAAATCAAGAACCGAGTACTCAATTGCTAAATATCTTAAAAGAAACTACTTTGACCATTCGTTGATTGTGTTGACAATTGCAGTAAGTAATATTTTTTACTGATTACGGAAAGAAAATTGTTTAAACAAATAATTTTCTAAGTACTAAATATCTTGAAGAAAATCATCTTCCACAAATCCTAATTCGATCAAATGTTTATATTTTTTTTATTAATAAAAAAAGGAAGAACAGTAGTATTAACACGCAGTGTTAGCTGTACATGCATTTTCGGTTCGTCTAATCTAGATCATAATCTATAATTTAATGATTTTACTAAACAATCGGCTCTGCTTGCTTCAAGATATAATTAAGTTTTTTTCTTACAACGTACTAAATTTTCTGTAGAAAACTGAGTTGTAAATGCATGAATCTTTTTTTCAATTTGTTACAATTATATTAATTAATTAATTTTGTCAAATGAAATTGAATTAATCAATAATTACATAATATCACTTTCTCTAACCGGCCGAAATCTCATAACAATGCCCGGCTTCATTCGTGCTGTGTCATTCATCACCCTGTGGGGAGTCTGCTGACCCGAGTTTGATGAAGGTGAGCAGGCTCCTCACTGCGATGCATGTACAGCCATCACTGAATGTCGCTGCTATTTTTCTCTATTTTGCTCTACGTTTTTGATGTTTACACAAAATATAAACATTTGATCCAAAAACCGGCTCTGCTTGATTTGAGATATGGTTATTTAGATGAGGTATGCCAAATATTAGACCAAAATTTTCAACCGTGCGGCCTCAAAATTCGGACGCGATTAGAATGCAAAGAATAAATATCCAAGCGCTAAGCGCGAGGCGAAATTATGTCCGAGCGTGAAGCGCTAGGTAATCCATTATCGGGCGCGAAGCGCGACTGAGGGAAAAATGAATATCTTGATACAAAAAGAAAAACGAAAAAGTTTTTCAATATCGGAACACAGAAATGAAATGTGAGTCTACGTCTACGATTCGCTCACTCTGCAGATACGACAATATGTGAATCCCATTTTTAGAGAACGAATGGTTCCATTCCGAATGGCTCGGAAATGTCCAGTTCAATATAAAATATCAGTCAAAGAGATGATCCTTTGTACGAAAAAATTGAGTATCTTCATTCTTCTTTGCCTCGACTAAGGACATCCTATACTTCATATAGAGTCACATTTTTTAACAAAAAACTGCATTGCGCGCTGCGCGCGAGTTTAAGCGCGCCTATGGCGCGCGTCTGTTTATTCACGCGGTACGCGCTCGATAAATAGTTTCCTCGCGCTCGGATTTTCAGAGATTTACAAAAATTCAAAAGTTTATCCACGAATAATAGAAGATTTTAAGGGATTTCCAAATATTATAAAAAATTTGAAAAGATTTTAAGGCCATGTGATGAGTGGGTAACGTGACCAGATTCCTAGCTTACCGACACTTTTTTTATTCCCTAACTTATTTTCACACAAAGCGCCACATCGAATCGCAAATTTCGGATGATAACTAAGAAACATATAAGAAAGGTGGGTCTGTTCCTAAATTTTAATAATGATGAAATGGGCAAACAAACAAAAAATTCACAAAAAAAATTTTTTCATAATTTTAAAAACTTAGGACCAGACCCATCTTTCTTAGTGCTTCTTATTTAGTATCTCAAATTTTCGACTCGATGTAGCACTTAATGTGAAAATAAGTTAGGAAATGAAAAAATTGTCGGTAAGGTAGGAATCTGGTCACGTGACCAGATTGATAGAGTGTAATAATATTTTACTCAATTTTTAATGTCCAGAAAGTGGAAAAATATTAAACAAATAATTTCCGGAAAAGAAATTTTCCGAACGAAAATGAAACTACCGAAAATTCATTCTCGTGCAATTTGTAAATCCGAATCAATGTCCCCAAATCATCAACTTCCCGAAAATAGTGAATTTTCAGAATTTCAAATTCACGAAATTTGTCCATTTTTTTCGGGTATTCCAAGAAATTTGATTTTTGGAAATGTATGTAAATGGTTGAAAATTCGTAATTTTTTGCTGAAAATTAATTTTTTAACTGAAAATCTGTCAATTCCATTATTAATTAAAAATGTATCTCTTTTAGTTGAAGATTCTACTGTTTAATTGAAAGTTAAATTACTTTAACTTTAATTGATTTATTTTTAGTCAAAAATTTTCTTCCTTAATTGAAAATTCATGTATTTGATTGAAATTTCGATTTTTCGAAAATTAAATTTCATGCTTGAAAATTCATATTTTGGCTGTAAAACTGAACGGCTTTTTTCGAAAACTCAATAATTTGGTTAAACATGAAACTATTTTGGTAAGCAATTTAACAATGCTGCTAAAAATTTATTTTGTTTCAACTGAAAATTTTAAATATTCTTTTTTCAATTGTAAATACATGTTCTGTTGTTGAAAAAATTGACTATTTGGTTAAAAGTTTACATTTTTGGTCGAAAATGTGTTTTTTTAGTTGAAAATTGAATTATTTAATTGACAATCGGATTCTTTTCTTAAAAATTCGTTTCTTGGGCTAAAAATCAATTTTTTAAAATAAAAATTTAACTATTTCATTTTGGGCTAGAATTTGTTTTTCTTATTTTAAAATCCATTTGCTTTCTTGAAATTGCATTTTTTTGTAGAAAATTAAGTTTCATGCTTGAAAATTTATCTTTTTTTGGTTGAAAATTTAACGATACATTTTTTGTTAATAATTCATCTTTTTTTGTTAAAAATTAATGTTTTGTTGAAAATATTCTTCCCAAATTAGTTTTTCTGGTTTGAAAAAATTTGTTTTTTAAACTAAAAATGTAGCAGTTTTAATTTGTTCTTTTGATCAAAATTCATTTTTTAATCTAAAATATAACTATTTGTATAAAATATCAACTATTTGGTTGAAAATTCGTTTTTATTATTAGAAATTAATTTTTTACATTTATTTACATTTTTTAAATTATTTTTTTGGTTCGTTAAAATATTAACTATTAAATTTTTCGTTGAGAATTTCTTTTCTTTTCGTAAAAATATTATTCTACCCACTTTGTAAAAAATTAATTTTTTAAAGATTTTTTATTTTAGTTAAAAATTAATCTCTGGTTTGAAATTTAACTATTTTCTTGAAAACTCGCTTTTTCATTAAAATCAATTTTTCTTTGTTTATTCATCATTTTGAGTTAAAAATGCATCTATTTTCTTATAAATTTAACTAGTTTCTTAACAATTGTTTTTAAAAATTAATTTTTAACTGTAAACTTAAACATTATATTTTTGCTAGAAAATTGGTATTTTTTAGTAGAAAATTCAATTATTTGGTTAAAGGTTTATGTTGGTTATTACGAATTCGTATTTTTAGGTAAAAAATTAATCTTCTTGTCAGAAAATGAATCTTTTTTATTAACAACTGGATTATTTTGTTTAAAATTCGTTTTTAGGCAAAAAACTAATTTTTTATTTAAAATGTAACTATTCTATTTTTTATTAAAAATTGATCTTCCTTAGTTGTAAATTCATCTATTTGTTTTAAATTGCATGCATGTTGTGGACAATTTACTTATTCGGCATTTGGTTGAAGATTAAACAATGTTGTTCAAAAGTATTCTTTTTCGTTGAATTTTCAAATCTTTTGTTGTAAATTCGTCTTTTTTATTAAAAATTCAACTATTTGTTTGAAAACATGTACTTTTTGTTAACTTCAACTATTTTTTATTTAAATTAAAAGAAATAATCTATTTTTGTTAAAAATGAAATTATTTTTTTATTATAAGCGTTTTTTGGTTTAATTTTTTTTGTTAACTTTCATGTTAAAGATTCGTCATTTTTGGTGGAAAATTTACATTTTTTCGTTAAAACTTCAAATATTTGGCTAAAACTCATGTATTTTGTTTAATACTGATAAATTTGGTTGAAAATTCGTTTTTTCAGTAAAAAATAATTAATTAATAACAATAAAATAATTAATGAATTAATTCAGCTGGACTACATTTTTTTAAACTTTTTTTTGATTAAAAAATAATTTCTTGGTAAAAGTACCCTGTTTTAGAAAAGACATCCATACAAAAATTTATATTTAAAATGGAAATATTGTTTATTTAACAATAAATTTTTTGAATTGAAATGAACTGTAACCGTAACGTATTACGTTCGAATAGCAGCGTTCCGAAGGATGAGTAAAAATAAGTATTATATCCGGAAACATGGGTCGATTCGAGTGAAATCGTCCATGCTCTCGAATTATGTCCCGAAATTACACGTTCTCGGTGGGTCCAATTCGACTCCCACTAAGAGCCTTCCGCGCAAAGCCTTTGAAATCGTCTCGGAAGCACGTGATTCGAAACGGGTCGTAATGACCTGGAAAATACTCTTCTTGTCGGAAAGCCCAAAGAGGATACTGAGCCAAAGTAAACTGTGGAAACGGCCGAAAGGGAATCCCCTAAATTTCCCCTTCTTCAGTAAATTAGCCTCGGCACGAGAGTGGCTCTTGCACCTGTATCTATAATACATCCACGTGCTACAGGGGACCCTTTATTTATCTTTTCTATTGTATTTTTTTATCATTTTTTATTAATTACTTTTTCTAATAAATTAATTAACTGCTTTAACCTTATTATCATCAATCCGAATTCCCGTCTATCTTTTTTAATCTTATCTTCTCTATCTTATCCTATCCTCCATCGATCAACGTCAATCTTATACTTTCACGCAGCCAATCTAAATTTTCGTCTATCTCTTTCAATCCCCTCTTTCCTCTTTTACATGTATCTCTTTATCTATTCCTGCCAATATCTTTCTATCTCTCTGTCAATCCGAATTCCCTTCTGTCTTTTTTTATCTTCTTTCCATTATCTCGTCGTAGGCTACATATATCCATTTCAAGCTTCTACTATCTCTTTGTTCTATTCTTTATCTATTCCTGTCAATATTTTTCTTTTACTCAGCTAAGTCGAATACTCATCTATCTTCTTCAATCTCCTCTTCTCTACTTGGCTCTAGCCTTCATCTATATAGGTCAATCTTGTAATATGTCTCTCCCTCAATCTTATCCAATCCTTTCTCTATGCTTGTCAACCCTTTTTTATGTCTATGTGATGTCTATCACTATCTTTCTCTCAATATAAACTTCCCTCTATCTTTTCAAATTCCATCTTTTTTCTCTTATTCTATTCTTTATCTATCCCTGTTAATATTTTTCGAACTTTGTAAATCCAAATTCCCGTCTATCTTTCCTTATCTCCCCTCCTCTATCTCATCGTATCCTACATCTATCAGCGTCTATTATTTTCTATTCCCTCTTTTCTATCTCATCCTATTTTTCATCTACCTACGAAAATCTTCTACTACTTTTCTGCCAGTCTAAATTCCGTCCACCTTTCTAAATCTCCACTTTTTATCTTATCCAATCCTTAACCTATCCTCGTCAATATTTTTCTATCTCTCTTACAATACAAATTTCCGCCTATACTTTTTAATTTCTGTTTCTCTATACTATCGTATCCTACCTCTATTAACGTCAATCTTTTTCTATATTTTTGCCAATATAGATTCGAGTTTGTCTTTTTCAATAACCTTTTCGCTACCTCATCGTATCCTACGTCTTTTAAATTCTATCCTATTCGACCTGTTTATTAATATAAATCAACATCTTTTTCAATATCCTCTTCTCCATCTCATCTTTGAAAGTCTATCAACGTCTATCTTTTTCTATCTTATTCTATCTTATTCTATCTTATCCAATCTTTTATCTTTCCTCGTAAATACTTTTTTTATCTCTATCAATCCGAATTCCCGTCTATCTTTTTCAATCCCCTCTTTCCGCTCTTACATCTATCTCTTTATCTATCCCCTTCAATATTTTGCTATCTCTCTGTCAATCCGAATTTACTTCTATCTTTTTTAATTATCTCTCCACTATCTCGTAGTATCCTATATCTATATACATCAATCTTACACAATCTCTCTGCCAAAACAAATTCCCTTCCATATATTTAAATTGGCTCTTTTTTCTATTCATTATCTATTACCTTCAATATTTTTCTATGTCTCAGCTAAGTCGAATTCTCGTCTATCTTTTTCAATCTCCTCTTCTCTACCTCGTCCTATCCTTCATCTATTGACGTCAATCCTATAATATCTCTCGCCTTATCAATCTATCCCCGTCAATATTGTTCTATGTCTTTATTAACACAAATTCCCGTCTATCTTTTTTATTGTTAGCTTCTCTATCTGATCCTATCCTCCATCTATACACGTCAATCTTACACTATCTCACTGCCAAAACAAATTCCCTTCCATATATTTAAATTGGCTCTGTTTCTATTATTTATCTATTACCTTCAATATTTTTTTATGTCTCAGCTAATTCGAATTCTCGTCATCTTTTTCAAACTCCTCTTCTCTACCTCGTCCTATCCTTCATCTATTTACGTCAATCCTATAATATCTCTCGCCCTATCAATCTATCCCCGTCAATATTTTTCTATGTCTCTATTAACACAAATTCCCGTCTATCTTTTTTCTTGTTAACTTCTCTATCTGATCCTATCCTCCATCTATCCACGTCAATCTTATACTTTCACGCAGTCAATCTAAATTTCCGTCTTTCTTTTTCAATCCCCTCTTTCCTCTCTTACATCTATCTCTTTATCTATCCCTGTCAATAGTTTTCTCTCTCTGTCAATCCGAATTCCCTTCTATCTTTTTTAACCATCTCTCCACTACCTCGTAGTACCCTACATCTATACACGTCAATTTTACACTATCTCTCTATCAAAACAAATTCTCTTCCATATATTTAAATTGGCCCTTTTTTCTCTTCTTTATCTATTACCTTCAATATTTTTCTATCTCCCAGCTAAGTCGAATTCTCGTCTATCTTTTTTAATCTCCTCTTCTCTACCTCGTCCTATCCTTCATCTATTTACGTCAATCCTATAATATCTCTCAATCTAAATTTTCGTCAATCCCAACTTTTCGATATTATCCAATCCTTTATATATCCTTGTCAACTCTTTTTTATTTCTATGTAAACCCAAATTCCAGTCCATCTTTTTTACTCTCATTTTCTCTATCTCATCCTATTCTACATCTATCGGCGCAACTCCTACCTTTTCATATCTCAATATTAATATGAAGTCACCTATATCTTCTTTAATTACCCCTTCTGTATCTCATATTATCCTTTATCTATCTACTTCAATCTCCTCTTTACGGTCTCATCGTATTATACATTGGTCCACGTCACTTTTATACTATCTCTCTGCCAATTTAAATTTCCGTTTATCTTTTAGTACCATCTTCGCTATCTCGCCCTATCAATATATCTCCGTCAATATTTTTCTATGTCTCTATTAACACAAATTTTCGCCTATCTTTTTTAATTTCCTCTTCTCTATCTTACCGTATTCTTCATCTATAATTATATCCATGTCAATCTTATTCTATCTCTCGGTCAACATAAATTTCCAAGTAGCTTTTCCAATCCTAGTTTTTTTTATCTTACCCTATCCTTTATGTATCCCTGTCAATAATTTTCTATCTCTGTTAATCCAAATTCCCGACTTTCTTTCCTAATATCGTCTTATCTACCCCATCGTATCCTACATCTATCAACGCCTATTTTTTTCTATTCCCTCTTTTCTACCTCATCCTATACTTCATCGAAAATCTTCTACTATCTTTCTGTCAGTCTATATTTCCGTCTATCTTTTTTAATCCCCTATTTTTTATCTTATACAATCCTTTATCTATCCCCGTCAATATTGTTCTATCTCTCTTCCAATCCAAATTCCCGTCTATCCTTTTTAATTTCAGTTTCTCTATTCCATCATATCCTACCTCTACCAACGTCTATTTTTTGACATATCTTTCACAATCTAGATTTGAGTTAATATACTGTCACGTTTATCATTTTCAATCTACACTTTTCTATCTAATCCTATCCTACTTCTATCAGCGTCTTTGTTATTCTATTCCTTTTTCTATCTTATCCAATACTTTATCTATCCTCGACAGTTCTTTTCTATATCTTTGTTAATATAATTTCACATCTATCTTTTTAATCCCCCTTTTCTATCTCATTCTATTCTTCATCTATTCACGTCAATCTAATACTATCTGCATGTAAATCTAAATTTCGTCTATCTTTGTTAATCCTCTCTTTTCTCTCTTATCGAATCCTTTAGCTATTACCGTCAACATTTTTCTACCTCTGTGTCAACGCCAATTCCCGTCTATCTTTTGAATCTCCTCTCCTCTATCTAATCATATCCTACATCCATCAACGTCTATCTTTTTCAATCCCGTCTTATTTTTCTCATCCTATCCTTCATCTATCCACGTCAATCTTCTACTACCTTTTCTGTACGTCTAAATTTCTATCTATTTTTTCAATCCTCTTTTTTTCTATCTTATCCTGTCCTTTATATATCCACGTCAATAATTTTTCTTCTCTCCATCAATCTAAGTTCTCATTCATCTTTTTCAATCTCATCTTCTATATCTCATCCTATTTTTCATCTATCCACTTCAATCTTATACTATCTGTATCTTAATCTAAATTTTCGTTAATTTTGTTTAATCCTCTCTTTTCTACATCATCCAATCATTTATCTCTTACCGTCAATATTTTCCTACATATCTGTCAATTCAAATTCCATTCTATCTTTTTAAATTCCCTGGTCCCTATCCCAGCGTATCATAGATTCATCTACGCTATCTCATCCTATCCTACGTCTATCAACATCTACTTTATTCTATCTTTTGCAATCTTTTGTCCTCTATCTCTTCCTGTCATCCATCTATTTACGTCAATCTTACCCTATCTCTCAGTCAATCTAAATTTCGGTTTATTTTTTAATACCATTTTTGCTGTCTCGCCTTAATCTTTATATATCCACGGCAATATTTTTCCTTCTCTCTTTCATCTGAATTCTCATCTATCTTTTTCAATCTCCTCTTGTCTATCTTATTCTATCCTTCATCCATCCACTTCAATCTTATACTATATGTATGCTAAGATTTATTAATTTGCGTCTATCTTTTTCAACCCTCTCTTTCCTATATTATACAATCAATAGCTTAAGATTCATTCAGGTCAATCTAATGATATCTCTCTGTAAATATAAATTTTTGTCTATTTTTTTCAATTTCCTCTTTTCTATCTTATCCTATCATGTATCTATCCACTTCAAAATTTTCCTTCTCTCTGCCAATATAAATACAAATGTGTCCTTTCAAGCTCATCTTCTCTATCTTTTCCTTCCCTTAGTGTATCTACTTTAATCTTATACTATCTGTCTGGTTATTTAAATTTCCATATATCTTTCTGACTCCCCTCTTTTATCTCTTACCTTATTGTTCATCTATCTCGGGCAATATTTTTCTATCTATCTGTCAATCCAAATTCCCGTCTATCTTTTTCTGCTCTTTGTTAAAATGAATTCAGGTCTATCTTTTTTAATACCCTCTTGTCTACCACATCGAATCCTTAATCTATCCACGATAATCTTATAATATGTTTCTGTATTCTTTAATTTTCTCTATCTTTTCCATTCCCCCCATTTCTATCTCATCCAATCTTTTACCTATCCTCGTCAATATTTTTTTATCACTCTGTCTATCCAAATTTTCGTCTATCCTCTTTAACCTCCTCTTCTCTGTCCCATCGTATCCTACATCTATTAACGTCTATCCTTTTCTTCCTCTTTGTCAATTTAAATTGACGTTTATCATTTACAATACACTCTTCTTTATCTTTCGTTCTCTTTGCCAATCCAAATTTTTTCTCCTGTACTTTAGCGTATCGTACATCTATCGAAGTCTATCTTTTCTATCTCTTCCTTATTATTAATTCACGTCTATCTTTTTTAATTCCCTCTTCTCTATCTCATACTATACTTCAGCTATCGACGTGAATTTTTTACTATCTCTCTGCCAATATAAATTTTTTCGATCTTTTTCAATTCCCTTTTTCTATCGTATCCAATCCTTTATTACCATCTATATTTTTCTATGTCTCTGTCAATCTAAATTCCCGTTCATCCTTTTCAATTTCCGTTTTTCTATTTCATCGAATCCTAGCTGCTCTATTAGCATCTATCTTTTTCTATTACTTTGCCAATCTAAACTTGCGATTATCTTTTTCAATATACTTTTCGCTATATTATACTATCCTACGTCTGTCATAGTCTATCTTTTTCGTTCTCTTCGTCGGTCTAACATCACGTCTATAGTTTTTAATATCGTCTTTTGTATCTCATCCTATCCTGCGTCTATCCACGTCAATCTGATAGTGTTTCTCTTTCAATTAAAATTTTGCGTCTATCTTTTTCAATTCCATTTTTTATATTATCCTATCCTTACTCTACCACGTCAATCCTTATTCTCTCTGTTTATAAATCTAATTTTCCGTCTATCTTTTTCAACCTTCCCTTTCATATCTTACCCAATCCTCTAGCTATTATCGTCAATATTTTTCTACCTCTAACTTCCTTTTACCTTTCCGTATAACTGTTTATATCTCTTTGTTAATATAAATTCACATCTATCTCTTTCAATCCTCTCTTTTCCATCTTATTCCACTCTTCATCTATCCCCGTCAATATCTTTCATTCTCCTTGACAATCCAAATTCTTTTCTATCTTTCTTAACCTCCTCTCCGGTTGCTCCGCGTATCGAGAATTTATCGACGTCTATCTTTTTCTATCTCTTTGTTAATATGAATTCACTTCTATCTTTTTTAATCTTCTCTTCTCTCTCTTACACTACCCTTCATCAATCTACGTGAATTTTATACTATCTCTCTGTTAATAAAAATTTTGTCTATCTTTTTCAATCCTTTTTTTATCTTATCCTGTTTTTATCTATCCACGTCAATATTTTTCTGTCTTTTGCTTCAATCTTTTGCTATCTATCTTTAAATCTAAATTTCTATCTATATTTTTCAACCCCCTCTTTTCTATCCTTTCCAATACTTTATCTATCACCATCCATATTTTTCTATTTTGCTGATAATCCAAATCCTCGTCTATCCTTATTAATTTGCGTTTCTCTATCTCATCTTATCCTACGATTATCGACATCTATCTTTTTCTATATCTTCGCCAATCTAAATTCGTGTTTATGTTCTTGAATATCCTTTTTGCTATCCTATCCTATCCTACGCCTATCAACTCCTTCACCCATCCACTTCAATCTTACACTACCTGAATGTTATTCTGAATTTTTTTCTATTACTTTCAATTCTCTCTTTTCTATCTTATCCAAACCTTCATCTATTTCCGTCAATATTTTTCTAACTCTCTCTGTCAATCCAAATTCCCGTCCATCTTTTTCAATTCCCTCTTTTCTATTTCATCCTATCATTATTCTCTCAAAATCAATATTACTTTATCTCTCTGTTACTCTTAATTTCAGTATATATTTTTTATCCCCTCTTTTCTATCTTATCTCATCCCGTGTATATCTCTGTCAATACTTTTCTATCTCTCTGTCAATAAAAATTCCCTTCTATCTTTTTCAATACCCTCTTCTCTATTTCGTCATATCCTTTGTTTATCTACGTCAACCTAACAATTGAACTAACAATTGAAATCAGTCTTCGGGCCTATAAGTAGAGGCCCAACAAACTGTTATTCCAACTTATACACAGTTGTCGATCAAGGTATGGACATCAATTTTATGTGTGAGGGTATACAAGCATGGACGTCACATTCTCTTTCTGACACATGGTCAACATTACCTGTGCAGAAATCGCAAATTTTCTCCACAATTCCAGACTTGGTCCAGGCTAGGGGCCCTAGCCTGGGCCTGGCTTGAATTTTCCAATGGCTCGAGCTTGGGCCCGTCTAGCATAAAAGTTCATAAAATTGACGACAGATGGCGTAGTACTATTCTCTTTTTTTACCTATTACTTTCAAGCTTCAAGTGTCAAACTTTACAAAGTGGTAATCGTTATAATTAAATTTATAAAAATGCCTAAAATAAAACGCCCTCTAAAAGTCTGGAGACATAAAACAGTCGAGAGTATCCTATACACTCGCGGTGAAATTGCAAGTAAAAACTTCTATTAATTATAAATAATATTTTCACATCATGTTTGCACGTGACTTTTAAATTTCAAACCTTTGTAAGTTCAGTTGCCGACTTCAATTAAAATAAAAAAATTTTATTGTAATTTCCATTTTTAATTAAAAAAATAAAGAATGGCTAGAAATCGATCATAAACTAGGGCCACGCCTGGGCTAAGCCTGGGCCAGGCTGGGCGATCAAGCCTGTCCCTGGGAAAATTTAGCGCTACATTTTGAGCTCGACCCAGATCAAATCACCAGGCCAGGACCTAGTTTTGCCGATCCTGGGCCCTTCTCGGGCCATGCCAAAATTTCCGAACGGGTAACTCCCCCATTTATATATTTTTCCATCTTTCTACTTCCAGCAGAGATGTGAACTTTATTATATTCTTTTTTCTTTCAATTTGAAAAAAATGTATTTGATTCAAAGAAATGCGTTTCTTTGATTTTTTTCTTTGTGTCAAGGAATTGATCACTTGAGTTAATTAAATATTATTTCGATGCAAAAGATTCACGCTTTCATTCAAGAAAATTATTTCTTTGGCGGTATTTTTTTATAGAAATAAATATTTCTTGGCATAAAAAATGAAAAAAGTAAGTCAAAGAAATGATTCCCTACAATGTAAGAACCTAGATTTATTATTTAGTTCAATGAAAACAATTGTTTGAAACGGATAAATATGTTTTAAAATCAAATAATTTACACAACGTTGGATCAATTAATTTATTTTGGTTGTGTTAAAATATTATTTCAATGCTGAATTTTCCATTTCCATGGCTGAACAGGGTTGCCAGAATGAAAATCGCGTTTGTACTCAGAAAATGTACTCAAAATTCCGAAATTGTACTTTCGAAGACAGCGCCGCGGAGGCGTCACTAACTACCAAAATTTTGGCGCGAAATTTAAATCATGAAATTTTAATCTAGATACTGAACATTTTTAAAATAATAATACATTATTATTTTATTGTGTAAAATAATCTCCCAAATAATAGCACCATAATTATTTAATACTGACCTAACCTCATTTAAGATTCACTTTCAAACTAGACTTGAACTTCAATTTGCCCTCGCACTCTTACGTTTTTGGATCATTGTCTCTTTCGTGATTCGTCTTTCATCCTTTTTGCTCTACCTATTGCATTACGTTGGTTAACAAGAGATACAATAATGTGAGACCCTGCCCCCCACATTATATTTCTTTCTAACTGCAACCATTAAAACATAACGCGCCAATTTCAAACGCATTCAAAACGTTCTGAAGCACGAATTGTATAATTGTACTCAAATTGTACTATAAAAAAAACAAAGAACAAAGTAAATTATACTGGAAATGTGATTGTGGTTCTTAAGTACTCACATTTCGCAAATTGTACTTTTTGAGTACAATTGTACTGAAAACGGCAACCCTGCCTCCCATCACTCACCACTACGACTCCGCGTCTCATCTAAACCCCGTCCGTGAGCCACGTCTACGACATATCTCTTTCGGTGGGAATATAGTGTTCAGTGGTGAGGGAAGATTTCGTGAGTTTTCCCGCTCTCCTAAAAGTCGCGTCTATCAGTTCGACATCGACCGTTCGCCCTGAAAAATCTCACTTTTAGAGTAAGCCCCCTTTCTTCGGTACGCGACACACACACACACTCACATTTATTTATTTTATTTTATTGTTAATCTTTGTCAAAAAATAAAACTAAATCAGAAGAGAAAATGTCAAGAGACTAAAGTTTTATTTTTTGCCAAAGATTAACAATAGAATAAATTAATTCTTTCAGTGGAGTTAGTGAGGTTTTTTATTTGTAAAAAGAGAGTTAATAAATAATTGAATAATTAATTTTAAAAATTAATAAAAAAGTACTAAATGTAGGAAAAATTTGTTTAAACCAAAATTTCGGGTAGCTGCGTCTGCTTACGGCACCTCACGTATATGCATGATCATATACACAGGCGCAACTCGTTGAGCGACATCCAGGGTTGGTAACGTGTAATAGACCTTTTCATTTAAGGAAACGACATTGCGCAAGTGCAAAAAATATATAGCACTTCCGTACGAGTTTCGGGCAATTTTTCACTGAAACGTATGTGGGCATAGTAAAAATTGGCGAAAAAAGACTATTTCGAGCAATTGGAAGTTAAAAAACTTCCCACAGAAGAAATGTCTGATGTACCAGTAGAAAATCCATTGAAAACACGGTTGTTGCGCACAAGAAGTTCTGTTTTGGAAAATATAAAAGTGACAGTCGGTGCAGGTCATACTTGGAATGTACTTATTACTTCATTACATTTCCAAAACCCTCTTTAATTTTCCGAAAAGGTGATTATCGATGATTCACCTAAAAATCATATTAAAAATGGCGCAAAATGCAGTAAAAGTGATATGTGGATGAGGGTATGTATGTACCGAGACCAGTATTTTGCAAGTATAAAATATGTAAACAAGGACTCTTATATTTGCTCATTGCATTTCGTGGGAGAAAGTAGTCCAACTGAAAAGTTTCCCAAACCCGTTAACAGTAAGAGCCAGCAAGAAAATTTTAAGGTAAAAATAAACAATTAATTATATAGTGGATGAAGGAATTTTCATTTTCGTATATCAAAAACTTTTTATAACATACTGTTCAGATAGCATAATAAAATGTGTATTTTTACAGTTACTGATTGGAGAAAAAACAAGAAAATCCCTTGAGGAGAAATATACTAATAAAAAAAGGATACTGGATGGAGAGGATTTGGTTGTGACTATGGAATCTCAAGATGTTGTTGAGAGAATGGAGCAAAAAGACTCACGTATCAGAAGTTTTTGTCACATTTTTGATGTCGTAATTTTTCTATAAAAAAATGCCACGAAGTTTAAAAATGCAGTAAAATAACTTTTTTAATTTCATTTTAGGTGGGATAGGTTGCAATATGACTACAGTTTTACGCTTTAAAATAAATAATTATATAATATTATATGTTATATAATAATAATAATAATAAAAAAAATCTCAAGAAACACATTAATATCTAGGTCTTCTTGAATCTAAGAGTATTCAGCATACGAGAGTTAAGACAAGCCTAACGACTACCTTCACTACGAGACTCAGATTGATTATGAAGACTTTTCTCAACTCGGCAAACAAAATCAGGGCAATCAACACTTATGCCATTCCTATCCTCACGTACTCATTTGGGCTCATCAAATGTTCTAACACCGACCTTGAAAAGCTAAATAGAATCGTCCGCGTAAAAATGGCGAAGCACCGAATGCACCACAGAAATGTTGCGATTGAAAGGGTAATTCTACCACGACATATAGGGGGTAGGGGCGTTGTAGATGTCAAAAAAACTGTGTGAGTCACAAGTTATGCAATTGCGAGACTATTTTAACAGTAAACGAAATGTTTCAACTTACCGCACCATCTGTAAAGCGGATCTTGACTACACGCCCTTGAATTTGTCCTCAGATAGGGCCTTGAATATCAGGGAAGAAATCATGGATGATTTAGAAGTACAATGGAGGCAGAAGGCCATCCATGGCGAGCACCCCAAAACGTTAGATCAACATGAAGTGAATAGTGAGGCATCCAATATTTGGCTAAGAACGGGTCTTATGTATCCAGAGACGGAAGGATTCGTCATTGCGATACAGGACAAGTTTGTCAGTACTAGGAATGATCGCAAACACGTGTTACATCAAGACGTGGTTGACCGGTGCCGATTATGTGGAGATACCAACGTATTCATAGAGAATATTTTTGATGGCTGTCGCGCAACAACTCATAGATAATATACGCACAGACATAATGATGTAGCGGGCATTACGCATCAACAACTTGCCCTAAACCTAGGACACTTAAAAGAATGGACGCCTTTCTATAGATAAATTCCAATGCCTGTTTTAGAATGCGAAGCTTACATCTTATATTGAGATGTCACTATCCAAACGGATCATTACATCCGGGCCAATCGACCTGACATCGTGATGCGAGAAAAAAAATGGTGGAAGAGTCTACATCGTCGACAATGCTTGTCCACTTAAATGAAATTTGGAGTCAACATATACAACCAAGATTGACAAGTATAGCGAGTTAAAACATGAAGTAAAGAACATATGGAGGAATGTGAATCATGCATCTATTCATCCCATTGTGATTTCGGCTACAAGCAATGTGCACGCAAGATTCGCTGATCATCTTGAACATTTAGGAGTCAGTAGGGTATTCGCAGCAGCTCAGAAGACGATTTTATTAAACAACTGTCGAATTGTAAGAAAGTTTCTTGACCATCAGGAAGCAAGCGTCTACAAATCTGTGGAGTGGCAGGTGGTAGCTCTAAGAAAGTATCCAGAGGTGACTGTTGTC
>JAWWLR010000092.1:13548845-13559151 GCA_035041075.1 Acraspis erinacei | reverse complement strand
GTCGTGCCGGTGTGGTACGCTAGGGGGAAAGGGCCCTTTACTGATTTATGTAATTTTTGAAAATTCGCAAAAACTTTCTCCTGAAGATTTTCATTTATAAATTAACTTATTGTTTACAATTATTATTTTGGGCTTAAAACATGAACTGGAATATCCTCTAACTACAAATTTAACTTTTTTTTTACTTTTTTTTAATTCATCTGTTTTAGGAGAAAGTTCATCTTTTTTAAATAAAAATTCAATTCTTCGATTGAAAATTCAGCCTTTTTCTGAAAATTTGTCTTTTTTATTTTGAAGTTCACCAGCTTTAGCAGAAATCACATCTTTCTGGGATAAAAATGCAACTATTTTGTAGAAAATTCAACAAGTCATAATTTTTTGTTTAAATTAAGTCGTCTAAAAAAAGTTGGAATTTTTGTTTAAATTTAATATTTTGGTGCTGAAGAAAAAACTTAAATATTTTCTGGGTGAAAATTCACCATTTAAAAAAAAATTGGTTTAATAAGCTTTAGCTATTTTAGGAGGAATTTTATTTTTATTGAATAAAAATGCAAATTTTTGGTTCACCACTTAACTATTTTGTTAAAAAAGACATACTTTTTAGTCGACAATACCACTGCTTTTTTGAAAATTGAACTATTTCATAATAAATTTACTTTTCTTTTAAAATTCATATTTTGGTGTTTAAAAACGACTGAATCTTTTCTAGTTGAAACTTGAACTTTTAAAAACACTGTTTTTTTTATAAAAAAATTAATTTGTTTTTGTACAAATTTAATCTTTCTGCAGTAAATTAGAAATGCAACTATTTGATAGAAAATTCAACTATTTTGTTGTAGTTTCATCATTTTTGGTTGAAAAAATTCGTCTTTTAGGATCGGAAATTATTATTACTTTTTTTTTATTTATTTTTTATTAAAAAATTCAAATTTTGATCTTGAAAAGTCAATTGGAATCATTTTTGGATAAAAATTCAACTAAATTTTTTTTTTTTTCGTAAAAATTCATCTGGTTTCAAAGAAATTCCACCTTTTTTGGATATACAATGTATACTGACTTTTTCAGTTCAAATTTAAAATTTTTAATTTTCAAGTTCAAACTTAAAAATATATAAGGTGAAAATTATTTGAATGTTTTAATAAAAACAATTGTTTACAGCTTTAAATTATTTGAACTTTCAATGGAAATAATGGTTTAATGCTGTTTTTGTTTTTAGATGATTGAATATTTATTAAATAATTAATTTATTAAAAATTATTAAATAATAATTATCCTATCCTATATATAGAATTCTATTCTATTGTATTTTATTGTATTCTATCCTATTCGATCCTATTCTATTCGATTATATTCTATTCTATTCTATTCTAGTCTATTCTAGTCTATTCTATTCTATTCTATTTTATTCTATTCTATTTTATTCTATTCTATTCTAGTCTATTCTATTCTATTCTATTCTATTCTATTCTATTTTATTCTATTCTATTCTATTCTATTTTATTTTATTTTATTTTTAATTTCTTACATTATTTTTGTAAAGTTTTGCGATGTTAAATGAGAATCTGAATTTTGATTTTGAAATTATATGCGAATATATTTTTATTTTTCCTGGAATAGTTTAAAATTTTATAAACACCTGGAATCTTTTCAGAAATGTAGCATAAAAATTATCTGGATGATTCACTGAAAATAATTCTTGAATGCGTTTTATGATAGAAACTGATTAATTACTTATTAGCTGATTAATTTTTTTTTCAATATTAAATAGCATTAAGAATAAATTTTAATTTTTCTCTATTAAACAAAAAAAATAATCATGTATTTTTGGGTGATCTGATTGAATATTTGATATAATTTGTATAATAAAACTTTAATTGTTTTTAACCTATCTTTATTACAATAATTATTAATAATGACAATTTTCAGAAATTAAATTTAGCAAGGTATTGTAGTAAGCTATTGTTTCTCTGAATTATTTAGGCTTTTCAACACAAAATATTTTTAATGGTTTTTATTCCGTTAGCTGAGTATCGGATCGGAATATTATTTAAAAAATTCTAATTTTAGATTTTACCCTATTATTTTTTAATAATTATAAAGATCAATACAAAAGTGAGCGTGCGCATGGTACTCTACTTTAAATATTAATGATCAAGGAAAATGCAAAATTAGTCAAGGAAAAATCACGGAATTCTGAAAAGGAACTTCTGGAAACTAAAAATTAAGTGCAGTAAGTTTGGGGGGGGGGGGAGTAGAAATATTTGGTGATCTTTTGTAACAGTGGGGAGGAGGGGTCTTAGAAAGGACCTAGAATCCGTTACGTAATTTAAATACGGCCCCTATCTATTAAAATAAATTTGATTAAATAATATTTTTAAAAGGTAAAAATAAATGAGAAGTTTTTTAAAAATAGAAAGAATCGAATAAAAAAGTATAAAGGACTCTGTTATTTCCGGGGCTTTTTACGCACTTCTCTTGAGCCGGAATGGCACGTGTGATGTAAGCGTGTGTGTAATATAAGTATAAAGATATAAAGGTATAAAGCCGAAGAAAGACCTTGGGGCCCGCGTGCTTACTTTACAGCTGCCCCTCATAATATAACACACCAACGGTTGGTCCCACTTCTCTCACCTTTTGCCACTCATTCTCTTCCCTTGTTCTCTCCTTCGCAAATTCTCGTGACCTTGAAAAACAGAAAATAGCAAGCGAATATGCGTCTCACGAAATCTGCCGTGATTTCAAGAGTTTACCGCTCACTAGTGTGCGCGATCTGTTTGCAAATTCCTTTATTTTTGTTGAAAATTCATTTATTTGTTGAAAATTCAAATACTTTAAATAAATTTCGTTACTTTTGTAAACGGATATTTTTTTTTAATTAATTTTTCTGTTGAAAATTCTACTTTTGATTAGAAAATTTATCTTGTTTGAACCTTATTTTTTTGGTTCAAAATTATTCTTTCAACTGAAAGTTGAACTATTTTATTGACATATTTTTATCATTAATTTTTCAACTTAAAAATTAAGTCTTTCACTTAAAATTCGCCTTTTTGGACTAAATTCAACAGAGTTTTATTTTAAGTAATTAGCTTTTTGGTAGGAATATCGACTTGTTGAAAATTCAATTCTTTTATCTAAAAAGTTCACTATTCCATTTTTGATTATTATTATTTTTTTTTTTTTAATTTTCAACTTAAATACAAGAAAAAAAAAGAATTTGAAAGCCAAAAAGTAGAGATCTCAACAAATAAATCTTTTTTTTTCCAGATAGAAATAAAAGTTTATCTAAATTTTTAAACCTTCAAGCCCAGAGACGAATTTTCTCTTTTAAAAAGGAATTTTCAAACCAAAAATATAACTGTTCGGTAAAAAATTAATTTTCCACGAAACATCTTTCGAAGAAAATATATCAATACTAAATAAAATAAATAGAGATTTTAACTAAAAAGTTGAATTTTTATTACAAAAAATTTGTTTTCATCATACCTTATAACGATTTTCGAAAAAATATATATAAAAATTTAAAGTTCGATTTTGGAAAACGCTCTTTATAGTTTTTTTAATACCAGGCACATTAAAAAAAATTCTTCACCCAGCAATATTTTATTTAAAATTATTGGTATTTTAAACATTAAAAAAAATTTAATAAAATTTCATTATTGTATTTCTAATCAATAAAAAATATTTATAAAAATATGTAATTATTTCAATTCCCGAATTTTACAATTCGGATATTTTATAATTCGGCAATTTTCTGTCGGGAATTTTGTTGTTCGGGAATTTTACAACTCGGTAATATTATTAACTGCCGGGAATAATATTATTCGGGAATTTTTAAATTCGGTAATATTGTGAACTGACTAGAATTTTATTATTCGGAAATTTTATAATTCGGAAAGTTTCCAATTCAGTATTCTTAATTGTCGGGAATTTTATTATTTGGGAATTTTCCAATTCCATAATATTATTAACTGCCGGGAATAATATTATTCGGGAATTTTTAAATTCGGTAATATTATAAACTGACTAGAATTTTATTATTCATAAATTTTATTAATCGAGAATTTTATTATTCGGGAATTTTATTATTCGGGAATTTTCAAATTCAGTATTTTTAATTGTCGGGAATTTTATTATTCGGGAATTTTTCAATTCGTTAATATTCTAAACTGACTTTAATTTTATTATTCGGGAATTTTATTAATCGAGAATTTTATTATTCGGGTATTTTACAACTCGGTAATATTATTAACTGCCGAGAATAATATTATTCGGGAATTTTTAAATTCCGTAATATTATAAACTGACTTGAATTTTATTATTCAAGAATTTTATTAATCGAGAATTTTATTATTCGGGAATTTTCCAATTCAGTATTTTTAATTGTCGGCAATTTTATTATTTGCGAATTTTAATATTCGGGAATTTTCCAATTTGGTATTTTTATGTTTGGCAATTTTATATTTCGGGAATTTTACAGCGCCGGGAATTTTATTTTTTGGGATTTTTCAATCGTCCTTAAAATTAATAGATTTCAGAAAGCTGTACAAATTTAAAATAAAAATTTCTAATACTATTTTGTATCGTTAAAAAAAGAGATTTTATATCAATACATAAAAGTTATAATTCTTCAATTTTAGAAATAAAAACCATTTTTTCTTTATTTCAAAACTCAGAAACCTTAATAATCTCATGGAAAGTATTCTTTAAATAGTCAGTTAACTAAAAACAATCTTTATAAAAAAAAAAATAAAATTTAATTAAACCATAGACTATTTTAGTTGATTTTTACCAAATTTGTCTATATTTTTGAAAAATTATTGAATAATTAAACTATGTAAACATCTCAAAAGAGTAAAATTCAATAGATTTCAGGACGCTAATAAATTTCAAACTATGAACTTCTATTCATATTTTTCGTCGTTTTCGACAAAAATGACATTTTTAATTGTTAAAAACGAACAAATATTTTTTCTTAAAAACGCGTAGTACGATTTTTTTCTTTCTTGCCTCAAACTACCTGAGCGTGGGAAGAGCGGGGGGGGGGGGTCAAGGTCAAGAAACACCTACTAAAGAGGAAGTGAATGTGTCGTATTTGTAGTCTTTTGAGGGGAAAAGGCGAAAAATAGGAGAGTGGAATCACCGACGTGTGGGGAAGAAGGTACGATGGAAATTTACTGTGAAAAATTACAGGAAGTAGTTGTGGAATGGATTAATAAGGAGAGGCAGGGAATGGCAAGGGGTGGCGAAGTCGGGAGAGGGGTGAAGCGGAGAGCAAATAAGGGGAGGGGGATAGATACGATTCGATAGGATAGGATAAAAGAGGAGAGGAGAGAAAGTGTGGACTGATAGTGAAAGAGGAATGAGAGGGGACGGAAATTAGGGGAGCAGAAGTTAGGGAAAGGAGAAGTACGCGGGATTAGGGGTGAGAAATCAGGAGAGGTAAAGGGAAAAGAAAAATAACAGAGAAACGTAAAGGTAAGTAAGGAAAGTAGAGGGAGTGGCATTTATTGATGGAGGAGGAAGAAGGGGCGATGGAAACCATACTGTGGAAAAGGAGGGGGAAGTAATTATGGACTAGGATAATAGGTGGGGGCAGATAATGAAGAGTGGTTCCAATGTCGTGATAGGTGAGGCATAGGGGATAGATAGAATTGGATAGGATAGCATCAAAGAGGAGAGGAGAGAAAGTGGCGACTGATAGTGAACGAGGAATGCGAGGGGACGGAAAGTAGGGGAGCGGAAGTTAGGGAAGGTATGTGAAGTATGCGTGCTTATGGATGAGTATTCAGGAAGGGTGGAGGGGAGCAGAAATCGCAAAGGAACGTAAAGGTAAGCGATAAAAGTAAGGGGAGGAGAATCACGGATGGAATAGGAAGAAGGGGCAGTGCAGAACATTATATTGAAAAGAAGATTAAGTATTTATGGATTGGGGTAATAGGAACGAGTCGGGATTTGCCAATGGTGGTGAAGTCGGGAAAGGGATAAGGCGAAGGGAAAATAAGGGGAGGGGGTAGATATCATAGGATAGGATAGAATAAAAGAAGAGAAGGAGCGATGGAAAATATGGTATTGAAAAGGAGAGGAAGAAGTTGTAGACTAGAGTAGTAGGGAGTAGCAAATAATGACGAGAGGGCTCTAACTCGAGAGAGGGGTGTGACGGAGGGAAAATAATGGAAGGGAGATAGATAGGATAGGATAAAAGAGGAGAGGAGAGAAAGTGACGAGTGACAGGGGGAGTGGAATGAGAGGGAACGAAAAGTAGGGGAGCGGAAGTTAGGGAAGGAAGGAGAAAGACATGGTTATGGGGAGTAAGGAATGAGGAGGGGGAGGATAAGTAGAAGAGGAACGTAAAAATAAGTGAGGAAAGTAGGGAAGGAGAATGAGGGAGTTGTGACGAAGAAAGGGAGATGGAAACTATACTATGGAAAAAGAGGGGAAGTAGTTTTAGAAGTATTGGATTGGGGTAATAGGGAGGGTTAGGAAATGACGAATTATGATGAAGTCGGTAGAAGAGCGAGACGGAGGGGAAATTAGGGGAAGGGGTAGATAAGAAATGATAGAATGACATAGGAGAGAATAAAAGAGGAGAGGAGAGAAAGTAAGGAGTAATAGAGAAAGTAATAGATGAATAAACTCTTTTATTTATTTTTGGCTTCCAAAGCACTGGAAACTTAAAGTACCAAACTTTGAATCTTAATAGCAAAGAGTAGGAAAATAGAAAAAATCAAAATATTCAAATAACTGGTTGTATTGTTATGGAATGACCATATGGGGGAAGCCTCGCAAGTTTTATGTTACGAGAATTCCGACAGGTTTGCCTGACACGTAGATTCTTAGCGCCATATGTTCAGAGCTGGACAATGGTTGGCCTAAGGGTTTGGATACGTATGATAATTGAGTCGTTGAGACCGGAGAAAAGAAGATGATTGGACGAACCACCGCTATGGAAAGAAGCAGGTGTTTTATTAAAAATAAAAAGAATACAATCACAGAAAAACATTCTGCAAATATGAAACAAAAACCTGAGGGAGGGGAAAGGTGTTTAAAATTGGCGCCTCTCAATATTTAAAAAATTTACCAAAGTTACAAAGTATTTTTTCATCAATACAAGTAAATTAACAGAACTAATTCGACTTTTTAAAATCTGATTAATTTCAAACTGAACTATTTAGAATCTAAATAAAATTCTAAAGGTAAAATATTTTTTCGTTGAATCCACACAAATTAAAGATTTTTTAAATTCACCATAATAAAGTGCGACGGTGTATCAAGATTCAAGAATATTCAAACAGAAAAGAGAATTAAAAAAAGAAACCAAGTAGTTGAATTTTCAAATAAAAAAGATCAATTTTTAACGAAAAAGGAAATAGTTTAATTTCCTGTTAGAAAAAAATTTTAATTAAAAAATTATCAGTGTAGTTAAATTTGTTATTAAAGTAGATGAATTTTCAACACGAATTTTTAACAGAGCACTTGAATTTTCAACAAAAAATTGAATTCAGCAAAAAATGAAATAGTTTAATTTTAGGTTAAAACAAAATTTAATTTAAAAAATATATTTACAGTTTAGTTAAATTTTGTGTCAAAGTAGTTGAATTTTCAACCCAAAAACACGAATTTTTAACAGAGTTGTATTTTTAACAAAAAGATTGAATTTTAAACTAAATTATCTTACGTTCTACAAGGTAAGTTAATTTTACACCATATAGACGACATTTAAACCGAAATCATGAATTTTTAATCAGAAAAGATAAATTTTTAACAAAATATTGAAATAATTTAATTTTCAGTTAAAAAATTCAATTTTCTGTTCAGAAAATTAATTTTTAAAAATTTTATTAAGAATGAAATAGTTGAATGATCAGTTACAAAATTCCTTTTCAAACAAACAAAAAACGAATTTTCAAGGAAATAGTTAAATTCTCTACGAACTCATTTTAGACTAAAATCAAGAATCTTGAACCAGAAAACTGAATTTTTCAGAAAGCAGTTAAATTTTAAGCAAGCAGTTGAATTTTTAAATAAAAAAGATTAATTTTCAACAAAAAATAGAACAATTAAATTTTTGGTTAAAAAAAGAAATGTTCAGCAAAAAATGAATTTAATTTTCAACCAAAAAATTACTCTTTAGCAAAATTGTTGAATTTTCTTCAAAGTTGATTAAATTTTTCCCAAATAGTTGAATTTTTAACTGAAAATATCAATTTTTAATCGCAAATGGAATAGCTAAAGTTTTAGTTAGGAAAATTAATTTTTAACAAGAAAAAAATCGATTTTTAAAGAAAATAGTTGAATTTTCAACTGAAAATGACTCTTCAACCAAAAAGGGAATATTTCATTTCTCGGTTAAGAAAATAACATTAAAAAAAAATTTTAACAGAACATTAAATAGTTACAAGTTTATTTAAAAATTAAGTTTTAACAAACCAAATTTGTTTTAAAACGAAACAGTTGAATTTTAAAGCAAGAGGGACGTTTAAAAAAAATATTTGGTTTTTAACCCAACTGTTAAATTTTTAACCTGTAAATATAAACTTTCAGCCAAAATAATAAGAATAAACCTCAAGGCAAATTTTAAACCCTTTTAACCATTTTTGACTAACTAATTAAATCCTTAAGCCAAAGTAATAATGTTTTAAATCACATTTAAATTTTCGAACAAGAACTTGTCTACCAAAAAAAGGTTAATTTATTATCCAAAATTACGAATTTTCTAGCAAAAAAAGGAGCTTTTTACTCAATACGTAAATTTTTAACAAATTTTTTTTAGTTTTTAGAATGACTAGGACAGAAAATTGTTGAAATATTTGAATTTTCATGCAAAAACGCAAAATTTTCAAACAAAGAATAGCAATTTTTCAATTAATTTTTGAATCTTTGACCAAAAAAGTTAATTTTTTAAACAAAAAGTACTATTTTCAATTAAAAAAATTATATTTTAGCCAAAAAAATGACTTTTTAAACATCTTCAAAATTGGCTTAAGATTACACTATTTTGTTGAAAATTCGTTCTTTTTGGATGAAAATTAATTATTTTTTAACTGACAATTTAATTATTCTGCCAGTAAAAAATTGATCATTTTTAGTTAAAATACAAATATGTGGTTGAAAATTAAATGTATTTTATTTAAATTTCATCTTCTTGGTTTAACTATTTCTCGAACATTTTTTTAAAATCCTTTGTTTGAAAATCAATTTTTTTTAATGAAAATTTAATATTCTTTTGCTAAAAATTGATCGATTTTAGTTGAAAATTCGACTATTTTGTAGAAAATTGATCTTTTTGGCTTCAAAATGTCAAAAAGATTCTAGAATAATTTAAAATTTGAAAATATTTCTAAATCTTTTTACAACGTGTGCATTTTTTTACAATTTTGATAAAAATTTTCTAAGATTTTTTAAAATCTTAGAAGTAATTTGAGTCAGTTTAAAATGTGTTTGAAAATTCATGTTTTTGGGTAAAAATATTTTTTTTTATAAAAAGTACAACGATTGAGAACTTTTTTTTGTTAAAAATTCTGCTTACGTTAAAATTCAACTATGTATCTAAATGTTTAATTAAATTGATGAAAATTTAATTATTTTAATGAAAATTAAACTATTTTCATAAAAATGTATATTGAAATTCAACTGACTTAAAAAAATTCGTTTCTTTTTCTTTTTTTTTTTTTTTTGTTAAAAAATTTAAATACTTGCTTCAAAATCCAACAATTTTGTTGATAATTTAAACATTTTATTAAAAAATAGTTTTTTTGCTTGCAAATGCGTACTTTTAGATAACAAATCAATCTTTTCATTGTATAAAAGTTCTTGGCTAAAAATTCAACTGTGATCTAAAAAAAATTCTTTTGCCTTGAAAATTAAATTAGTTGTTAACAAATGGGTAAAGTGGGTCAAAAATTTGTGCTGAATGTTATTCTTTTTTATTTGAAAATTCGAACATTAGGATGAAAATTTATTTTTTGTTGTTGAAAACTCATTGTAAATATTTGAAATGCAATAGGTTTCGATTTAAAATGTTAAGCGTAATCGGTACATCGTACCCTAAGTTTTGGGTACATCATACCCTAAATTTTGGGTACATCGTACCCTAAGTTTTGGGTGCATCGTACCCTAAGTTTTGGGTACATCGTACCCTAAGTTTTGGGTACATCGTACCCTAAGTTTTGGGTACATCGTACCCTAAGTTTTGGGTACATTGTACCCTAAGTTTTGGGTACATTGTGCCCTAAGTTTTGGGTACATCGTACCCTAAGTTTTGAATACATCGTACCCTCAAATGAGTGTTTAATACACACTTTTTTCA
>JAWWLR010000092.1:13533378-13543845 GCA_035041075.1 Acraspis erinacei | reverse complement strand
GAATATTGAACCGAAAAAGTGATATTTTAATTAATTATTTCAAGTTTCAACAAAGCAGTTGTTTTTTTCAACGAAAAAGTGAATTTTACACGAAACCTGCAATAGTTTATATTTAAAAAAAAGATTTTAATTTAAAAAAAAACAGTTTAAGTGCAACCGGAAAGACCAATATTTAAAAAAATAGTTGAATCTTCAACCAAAGCGGAATAATTTTCAGTAAAAAATTGTATTTTCAACAATAAAGAATTAATTTTTAGCCAAATAGTTGGATTTTCCACTAGACAAGATCAATTTTCATCTAAGAACATATTTTTTTAACGAAAACTTAAACAATTATAATTAGATAAATTTTAAACGGAATAGATGAATATTCACCCAAAAAAGTGAATTTTTAACTAACTAATTCAACTTTTAACAAATTGTTGAATTTTAAAACAAAAAAGATTAATTCCTAACAAAAGATATATCAGTTAATTATTTGAACCAAAAAATATTATAATTTTTAATAAATAACAGTTTAATTCAACAAAAAAGTAAAGTTTCTGGAAAACACAGAAAAAAGATTTCTTAACCCGGGACAAAAGGGCAATAGGGGAAACAATAAGAAGTCTAAAATATGAAAGTGGTTGTCACTCTTATTAAATTGGATTTTAATGAAATTTAAATTTCTCAAATTTTAATCTTATTCATTTATTATTGAGCTGTGGGTACCGTTGTCTATATGTGCCTTCATTTTGGACCCCTCCGCTATGACCTTTAACCCGAACACTTAAATTTGGTCCTTCGCTTTTGAACTCTGACATTTGGTCCCTTATTTTTACTACTTCTCTTTTACTTTTGACAGTCGACCCTTGGCCATAATCTTCCCCTTTGATCTTTGACCTTTGTTGACTGGACTACTAAAAAAAAACATCCCTGGAAGTAATAATTTTTGTAGCCGGATAAAGGACTAGGCAACTAGAGTTGCAGAGGGATAAACTTAAAACCGTTTTAACAAGCGACCAATATCTTACATAAAAATAGATCAGAGAAAAAAACGTTCAATACAAAAGTTATTGCGCTCTGAGGGTGAAATTGTGAAGAAATAATGATCTTAAGACGCAGGTAATTTCTCAAGGTTATTCAGATGAACTTCAGATTTGGTTTTAATAATTAGCCAATGAAGACAAGATATGAGCAGGAAATCAATATTCAGCAAAAAAAAGGCCAAATATGAGAAATTTGTTGACAACACATATTGGGATAGTTGGTTTGGGTTCAGTCGTTTGGTTTGGTTCGTTCGTTTGGGTTGGTGAGCTTTAGTTAGTTAGTTTGGGTGGGTTTATTCTTTTATGTTGGTTCACTTGGTGTGGATAATGTAGGTTCGTTTGGGTTCGTTTGGATCAGCTCACTTAGTATGCTTCATTTAGGTTTTTTTGGGTTAATAAATTTTGGTTCCTTTCTTTGGATTCTTTTTTTTAGGTTTTTTTTGGTTTGTTTGGTTTGTTCATTTCGGCGCGATTCGTTCGTTTGAGTTTGTTCCTTTGGTGTGATTCATCTAGGTTCATTTGGGTTGATAAGATTCGGTTTGTTTCTTAAGGTTCATTTGTTTGGGTTGGCTCGTTCAGAATGTTTCGTTCCGTGTAGTTTATCTAGATTCATTTAGGTTAATAAGTTTTGGTTGATTTGTTTGGGTTGTTTAATCCGGGATGATTTGTTCGTTTGGGTTGGTTCCTTTGGTTGGTTCATCTAGGCTCATTAGGGTTAATAAGCTTTGTTTGGTTTCTTTGGGTTCATTTGCTTGGGTTAGTTCGTTCAGAATGGTTAGTTTAGTGTGGTTGATCGAGGTTTATTTAGGTTGGTAAGTTTTGATCTGCTTAGCTTCATTTGTTTGAGCTGGTTCGTTCGGGATGGTTCTTTCAGGACATCTTGTTGGTTCTTTTGGGTTAGTTCGCTCGGTGTGTTTAATTTAGGTTCGTTTGGGTTAATAAATTTTGGTTTGACTTCTTTGTGTTCTATTTTATTGGTTCGTTCAGGATAGTTAGTTTGCTGTAGTCTCTCTAGATTCATTTGGTATTTTTAGCCTAGGTTCATTTGGGTTGTTAAAATTTTGGTTAGTTTGTTTAGGTTAATTTTCTTGGGATGATTCGTTCGGGATGGTGCGTTCAAGACCGTTCGTTCATTTGAGTCAGTTCGCTTTATGTGGTTCATTAAGGTTCGCTTGTGTTTATTGGTAAGTTATGGTTGGTTTGCTTGAGTTAATTTATTTGGATTGGTTCATTTGTTTGAGTTGATTCACTTGCAGTGGATCATTCAGGTTCGTTTGGGTTAATAAATTTTGCTTCGATTCTTTGGATTCACTCGTTCGAGTTGTTTCTTCCGGGATGGGTCGTTCGTTTGGGTTGGTTCGTTTGGTGTGGTTCATCTAGGTTAATTTGGATTGATAAATTTCGGTTCGTTTCTTTAAGTTCATTTTGTTTGGGTTGGTTCGTCCGGAATGGTGCCTATGGTGTGGTTGGTCTAGGTTTTATTTGGGTTGGTAAGTTTTTGTTGGTTTGTTTGGATTCATTTGTTTGGGTTGGTTCATTTGGGATGGTTCGTTCAGGTGCTTTGTTCATTTGGGTTAGTTCGCTTGGCACGGTTCATTTAGATTCGTTTGGTATAATAAATGTTGCTTGCTTCCTTTGAGTTCATTTGTTTGGGGTATTTCGTTCGGGACGGTTTGTTCGTTTGGGTTAGTTCACTTGATTTGAATCATATAGCTTCGTTTGGGTTGGTAAGTTTTGGTTGGTTTGTTATGGTTCATTTTTTTGAGTTATTTCATTCGAGGTGGTTCGTCCAGGACAGTTCGTTCGTTTGGTTTAGTTCACTTGGTGTGGTTCAATTAGGGTCGTTTGAGTTATTAAATTTTGGTTTGTTTCTTTATTTTCGTATGTTTAGATTGGTTCGTTCGGAATGATTTGTTTAATGTAGATGATCTAACTTAATTTGGGTTGATGCGTTTTGGTTGGTTTTTTTCGGTTTATTTGTCTAGGTTGGTTCGCCCTTGATAGTTAATTCGATGGGTTGGTTCTTTTGATATGGATCATGTGGGTTCATTTGGGTTGATTAATTTTATGTTTGTTTGTTTGGGCTTATTTGCCTAGGTTATTTCGTTTGCGGTGGATCTAGGTTCATTTGAATTGATAAATTTCGGTTGGTTTGATTGAGTTGGTTTGATTTTTGTGGTTCATTTAGGTTCGTTCGGGTTGGTAAGTTTTGGTTTGCTTATTTGGGTTGTTTGATTTGGTTTGGCTTGTTTTGAATAGCTGGTTTGGAAGAGTGTGTTTGATTTTGTTGGTTTAGATTCGTTGTTTGTAATTAGTTTGTTTTGGTTGGTTGGTTTGCTTGGGTTGGATAAGTTTGATGATTTAGATTGGTTCTTTTGGGTTCATTCGTCCGTGCTGACTAAATTGGAAATGCTCGCTTGCGTTATTTCCATTGGGTTGTTTCGTTCCGGTCGGTTCCCTCGAGTTAGCCTGACTATTGACTACATCCTGCTCATATATTGCCTTCATTGGCTGAATATTGGCAACAGCCTGCTCATATCTTGTCTTCGTTGGTCGGATATTGACAACATCTGGCCTTCCTCTGCTAAATATTGATTTGCTGCTTATCTTTTCCCTTCATGGGTAAATTTCAACAACAAATCAGAAGTTCACCTTGAGTGACCTTGAAAAATGACCCCTGCCTCAACTCAAAAACTGTCCATTTTCGTACATCATTCCCATTGACTTTTTCATTCAAGACGATGAGAACTACAATTTCACCTACTTTGATCATAATCGACAGTGAACCATTTCATGTAAATTTTGTGCCTGGTCCTTTTATTGGAAGGCAAAAGAGGAAAGAGGGAAGACTACGAGGGTGAAAATTCCTTCGTTCTCTTTTGAATTTGGCAATTTTCGATTCTCCAGCGAATTCCTTTTTTCCGGAAGTAATTTGATACGGGTCACGTGCCTTTGCGATGTTTCTGTATATACTCGACGGATTACTTTGGCGGATGCTGTGAGCTAGAAAGGGGCGAGATGCTCCGACGCGTTCATATTTGAAATTCAGATGCTCGGATTGTTTCGTTAAATCAAGAGAAATGTTGCCCCCGTGAGTTCCTGGGAGGGTATCAGCAGCACCCTGAACCCTCCCTCTACATGTCACAATTTTTTTCCCCGAGTGAATTTTTTTCTCAGCTTCTACTAAATTAGTTGGTAAATTTATTGCTTATAACTATTTTAAACCGTAGTTTTAAATAAATTTATAATCACATTTTAAATGTAGAGAATCTTGCAGTTTCTAAGCCTATTTTGTAATAAAAAAATAGTTTAAATAATTTCACAAGTATTATTTGTTGAAAACAATTTTCTTGCATATTAAAATAATTTAAATAGGCGCGCCAACAGTACCCAATCCAAATTTCAACTCGACGCATGCGCAATGGTAAAAGACACCAGAATTGAGAACACTGCGCCAGCGCTATATGAGAAGCACGATTTACTTTCAGCGGTATATTCAAATTAACGTTGAACTTATTCTTGAAGTTTTTTTTTACAAAAGCAATCTTAAAGAATTCTTTTTTTTCGTAGTTTTCAAGGAAATTACCTCCCCCCCTTTTTTTGGCTTAAATATGAACGGAATTATTAGAAATCAATAAGAAAATTCAACCATACTTGGCTTAAAAGGCTACTTTTATATTCTTCGTTCAGAATTAATCGCGTTGGTTTAAAAAAATTTACTATTTGACTAAAAATTGAACTATTTGGTTAAAAGTATAACTATTTTGCTAAAAAATCATATTTTGTTGTAAGAAATTCAACTATTTGGTTTAAAATTATACTGCTTTGTTAAGAATTTATTTTTTGGTGAATATTCATCTCCTTGGTTGAAAATGAAAATATTTTTTTTAATCTCTTTTTTCACATAAAGAACTAATTTTTTAACTAAAAATATAACTGTTCGATTTTTTGTTGTTGAAAATTTATATTGTTTTATTAAGGACTTAGACTTTTCAGTTTTAATGTTACGTTTCGTTATTTAAAATTAAATTTTTTTATTTAAAATATCTATTATTACATGTTTCACTGAGAATTTATCATTTTGGTTTGAAAACAAAATTGTTGAATTAAACTTAAACTACTGTTTAAAAATTAATTTTTTTGTCGTTGTGAAGACTCATCATTTCAGTTGAAAACTCATATTTTTGGGGCGAAAATTCATCTTTTTGATTGGCAGAATCAAAATTTTGATAGAAAATTAAATTATTTAGTTGAAAATTAACTTGTTAAAAAAATGTATATTCCTGGTTGAAAATTCAACTGTTTCTTTAGATAATTCTTCTTTTTGGCTTCGAAATTTAAAAAGTTGGAATAAAATTAAACTATTTAGCGGAAGGATTAACTTTTCTGTTGTAAATTGATATTTTTGGCGAAAAATTCAAATGTTTTAAACCAAAATTACACTATTTTAGCGATTTATTTATTGTGTAGAAAATAAACTTTTTCGCTCAAAAATGATATTTTCTTGAGAATTCAACTGTTTTTTAGCTAATTTTTCATTGAGGTTTAAGAGTTAAATAATTTTGTTGATAATTCGTCTTTTTTATAGAAAATTAATTTTTGTATGCAAATTTAATCTTTTGGGTAAAAAATTCAACTAATAAATTCAAATGTTTCAAAATCCTTTATGAGTCTAAAATTCTACTATTTGGCATACAAGCCTTGTATTTGGTTGAAAATTAGTCTTTTTGGCTTAAAAATTAATTTTCTTTCTCGAAAATAGACTTTTTGGTTAGTAGTTTAAAAATTTCGTTAAAATTTTTTTTTTAACCTAATTTTTTAACCCGAAAATTTTAAGATTCCATTTTTCGTTCAAACATACCTTTTTGAGTGGAAAATTCAACTTTTTGGTTTAAAATTCGTCTTTTTCCATTAAAAATTAATCTTTTCTAACCAGTTGAAAATCATTCTTCTGGTAGAAAATTAATCTTTCACGGTGAAAAAATCTTTTTCTTCGGTTGAAAATTAAACTTTGTATTGAAAATTCAACTTTTTCAGTTGCAAATTTAACTATTGTCTTGAAATATTTGTCTTTTCTGATTGAAAATTGAACATTTTTAAATTCTTTCTTTTGGATTAAAAATTCATCTTTTATGGTCGAGAAGTCGTCTTTTTTTTGGTAAAAAATTAACTTTTTATTGAAAATTCAACTCTTTTGAAAGGAAATCGTCTTTTCATTTTGCGGAAAATTTGTCTTTTTTAGTTGAATATTTAACTATTTGGGTTTCCATACAACTGTTTCTTTAAAAAATATTATTAAGTTTTGTTGAAAATGCGGCTTTTTGGTTTAAAAATTAACGTCTATTTTGTCCCAGAAAAAAAATTTCCCTGAGATTTACCCCCTTTTCAGAATTTTTAAAATAAATATTTATAAAAAATAATACAAAAAATAATTAATAAATTAAAATTAGAAAAGTAAACATTGACTGATTACATTTAAAGAATTTTCCGTAAGATTAGTCTCTCTTCCAGTTTATTTTAAATAAATATTAAAAAATCATCCTAGATTTTTTTTTAAACTGAATCACTTAAAAACTTTAATAAGTCAATAAATCTAAAATTTAAAATCTTTAGCAAATTTGTCCAAAAAAAATCTGTAATACTAACCCTTTCTCTATCTGGTTTAGGGGTAACCTTAGAGAAAGTTTTATAAATAGCCTCGATTTTATTTTTTAATTATTTTCATTTTTTCATTATAATTTTTTATTTCTAGGTAAATATTTTTTCTGAACTGTAAAATTTTTAGGCATTTATATTTTATAATGATAGCTATGTTTATATTTGGATTTAACTAATAGAAGGTAGTTTGTTTATAAAGGATAACCAAGCCTTTATGCAAATAGGAAAACTAAAATGCTCCTTACAATAATGATATAGTGTTGAATGCATTATCCATAGTCAAACAGAGAAAGTAGGATCACAAATAAAAAGTACAGATGGACGCTCCTAAGTTACCCTCGGGTGTTTGCTTCCCTTGGAATACAAAAGGATTCTATGACAATTGGTACATTTTTATTGAGTGCTAAGCTAATGCTAATTTTCATTCAGTATTTCTAAAACTTAACAGAATGCGAATGATAAATATTATTTTTAAAAGAAACTAATGAAAAAAAATCAACTTTTATTTATTAAAAATGTAACACTCTTTAAAAATATTTGTCTTTTTATTCTGATAGTACACTGAAAAAAATAATTAGTTGAACCAACTATTCAGTTAGTAAGATATGGTACTGCTACTTTATTAGTTGATACTACTATTTTATTAGTTGGCACAGCAATTCCGTTAGTTGCAGCGACTATTCCATTGGTAAGAGCAACTAATTAAATGGTTGTCCCAACTAACAAAATAGCAGTGCCATATTTTACCAACTGAATAGTTAGCCCAACTAACCAGTTTTTCAAGGTATAACTATTTGGATTTTAATACAACGTTTTGGTTAAAAATTATTCATTTTTGTGGGAAATTTGTCTGTTTTAGTTGAATATTTAACTATTTTGTTTTCGATATAACTGCTCGGTTAAACATTTTTTGTTTTTGCTTTTGAAAATTCGTCTTTTTGGTTTAAAACTTCATCTTTTTTTTGTCCCAGAAAAAAAATTTACGGAATTTTCACAATTTTTCGGAATTTAAGGAATTCACGGAATGCAGGGAATTCAAGGAACTCGGAGATTCAAAGAATTCACGGAAATTCCGGAATTTAAGGAATTAACGGAATTTCCAGAATTGATAGAATCCGCGGAATTTAAAGAATTTTCGCAATTCGCGGAAGTCAACAAATACACAAAATTGAAGGGATTCACGAAATTCAACGAATTAACCGATTTCAAGAAATTCATGGAATTTATGTCCGCCATATTGGATCCGCAATTTTGAATTTAAAAAATCCAACGTTAGATTTTAATTTAGCGACCCCAACAACCTATTTACCACCCATTTGATCAATTTCCAAACATTTTTAATAATTTGTGTCTGGAATATTGGAACCGCCATCTTGAATTTTAACAATATAACATCAAATTTTTTAGTCATTTATTTATGTCATATAGAATCTATTATTTTGAATTTTAAGAATCCAAATTCAGATTTTAATTGAGTGACCCCAAAAACCTCATTTTTTCCAATTTTATCAAGGTCCGAACATGTTTAGTAATTTATGTGCGCCATATTGGATCCAACATTATGAATGTTAAAAATCCAACTTTACATTTTAATTTAATGACCCCAAAAAGCTATTTACCACATATTTTATCAATTTCCAAACCTTTTTAATTTATGTCCGGTATGTCGGACCCGCCATTTTGAATTTTGATAATATAACATTAAATTTGAAATTCGCGGCCCCAAAAATCGAAATATCACCAATTTTATTAAGGTCATATCATGTTTAGCGACCCCTATTGGATCCGGCGTTTTGAATTTTAATAATAAAAAACCAAAATTGAAATTCGCGTTCCCAAAAACCTCAGTATCGCTAACTTTATATCTAAATTTATCAAACCCAACATCCTATTTACCACCAATTTGAACAATTTCCAAACATTTTTAGTAATTTATTCCCGGCATATTGGATCCGCCATATTGAATTTTGATAATAAAACAGCACATTTGAAATTAGAGGCCACAAAAATTTAAGTATCATCAATTTTATTAAAATCCCCGAGAACCTATGTATTTCCAATTTTATCAAGATCCGAATATTATTAGGAATTTATGTCCGCGATATTGGATCCACCATTTTGAATTCAAAAAATCCAACTTTAGATTTTAATTTAACGACCCCAACAACCTATTTACCACCAATTTGATCAATTTCCAAACATTTTTAAAAATTTATGTCCGGAATATTTGATCCACCATCTTGAATTTTAATCATTTAATTTCAAATTTCAAATTAACGGCCCCAACACCCGAATTATGACCAATTTCACCAAGGTCATATCCTGTTTAGTTATTTATGTCCGTCATATAGGATCTACTGTATTGAATTTAAAATATTCAAGTTCAGTTTTTAATTTAGCGACCCCAAGAACCTATGTATCACCAATTTTTTCAATGTCCAAACATTTTTAATAATTTATGTCCGGCATATTGGATCCGCCATATTGAATTTTGATAATAAAACAGCAAATTTGAAATTAGAGTCCACAAAAATCTGAGTATCACCAATTTTATTAAAATCCGCATGTTTTTATATAAGTTATGTCTGTCATATTATTTCCCCCATTTTGAATTTTCAAAAATCCAACTTCAGATTTTAATTTAGCGAAACCAAAAACTTATGTTTCAACAATTATATAAAGGTCCAAATATTTTTAGTGATTTATGTCCACCATATTGGATACACAATTTTTAATTTTAAAAATGCAACTTCAGATTTTAATTTAGTGACCCTGTATTGGATCCGGCATTTTGAATCTTAATACTAAAAAACCAAAATTGAAATTCGCGTTCCCAAAAACCTCAGTATCACCAATGTTATCAACGACCGAACATGTTTAATCATTTATGTCCGTCATATTGGATCGACCGTTTTGAATTTTAAGAATCCAAATTCAGATTTTAATTGTGGGACCCCAAAAACCTAAGTTTTTCCAATTTTATCAAGATGCGAACATGTATCGTAATTTATTTCCGCCATATTGGGTCCACCATTTTGAATTTTAAAAATCCAACTTTAGATTTTAACTTAGCGACCCCAACAACTTATTTACCACCAATTTTATCAATTACCAAACATTTTTAATAATTTATGTCCGGAATATTGGATCCGCCATTTTGAATTTGAATAATATAACATGAAATTTGAAATTAATGGCCCCAAAAACCGAAGTATGACCAATTTCATCAAGGTCATATCCTGTTTAGTTATTTATGTGCGTCATATAGGATCTACTATTTTGAATTTTAAAAAAATCCAACTTTTTTAATTTAGCGACCCCAACAACCTATTTACCACCAATTTGATCAATTTCCAATCATTTTTAATATTTTATGCCCGGCATATTGGATCCGCCATATTGAATTTTGATAATAAAACAGCAAATTTGAATCAACAATTTTATTAAAATCTGAACGTGTTTAATCATTTATGTCTGTAATATTAGATCCCCCAATTTGAATTTAAAAAATGCAACTTCAGATTTTAATTAACGACGCCAAAAACATAAGTTTCACCAATTATATGAAGGTCCGAACATGTTTGGGGATTTATGTGCGCCATATTGGATCCACAATTTTTAATTTAAAAAATCAAACTTCAGATTTTAATTTAGCGACCCCGTATTGGATTCGGCATTTTGAATTTTAATAATAAGCGTACACTGTTAAAAATGTTTGGAATTCTACAATATATCTGCAAGACTTCTACAATACAAGCGTAAGGTAAAATTGCAAACATGG